>PVJI01017919.1:0-34177 GCA_004026765.1 Micronycteris hirsuta
AAAAAAAAAGATAACCTAAAAATATTTTTAAAATTTGAAAACCATATATTGAATAATTATTCATATTGGTATCCAGAATATAAAAAGCACTCTTTTAACTTAGCAACAAAAAAACAAGCTACCCATTTAAAACATGGGTAAAGGATTACAAATACATTTTTCCAAAGAACACATACAACAAGCACAGGAAAAACTGTTCAATATCATTAGTCACTAAGGAAATGCATATCAAATCATAATGGATATGACTTCATACTTACTAGAATGATTATAATTAAAAAACAAAAAAAAGGAAACATGTGTTGGTGAGAATGTGGAAAATTGGAAACTTCATGAACTGAGGGTGGGAATGTAAAATGGTTCAACCACTGTGGAAAATATTTGTTTAAAAAATTAAACATAAGAAAATGCAGACAACTTTAACCGAAGAACAATAAAGTAATTAAAATAAATAAATAAATAAAAAGTCACCTGTGGAAAATGAAAACAAAAAGTTAAACACAGATTTTCACATGACTAGTCTATATGACTAAATATTTCTAAATATGTAGGTATAAACCCCAAATAACTGAAAACAAACCACATACACAAATTTTTAGTTAGTGCTATTCACAACACACAAAAGATAGAAACAACCCAAATGCCCATTGATTCATAAATAGATGAACAAATTGGTGTACACATACAGTGACATATTACTCAACCATAAAAATGGATGAAATGCTGATAATGGTACAACATGGATGAAACTTGAAAACACTGTGCTAAGTGAAATAAGACAGACACAAAAAATCACTTATTATATGAGTTCGTTTCTAGAAAATAACCAAAATAGTTAAATCCATATAGACAGAAAGCATATTGGTGGTGCCACAGGCCAGAATGAGGGGAAAATATGTAGTTAACTGCAATTTCCTTTTGGGGCGATGAAAATGTTTTGGAACTACGTGGAGGTAATGATTACAGAATACTATGAATGTGGTAAATCATGGAATTGTTCACTTTTAAATGGTTAATTTTATGTTATATAAATTTCACCTCAATAATTTTTTTAAAATTTTTAAAAAGATAATACAGAGTATTCCTGGACAGGAGGACATCAGGAACAACTGTGGTTGGCTGTACATTGTGAAAATAGGGAAGTTAAAGCATATTTACACATTAAATGAAATATGCATCTTTCTTCCCAAATGCAGTTTCAGAATCCTGTCAACAATGTTTTAAGAACTTCAAGCAGAAGCAGGATTTTTTTAATGAGAAATATAACTAGCCCTAGAGAAAATACCTAAAGATACGTAGGATTATGCAGTCAACAAAGTCCTCGGGGCCTCACCGTTATACAGAGGCCAAAATGGAAAATAGGAACCAAAACACAGGAAAAAAAGGAGAAAAGGAACTTAAATAAATATAGACCATGAAGAGAATGAAAAACAAGACAAAATATCCCCTAAAGAATAAAAATAACTCAATGATTAAATAAGAAAAGGATGACACTTAGGAAAGCAGTAAAATTGACAGAGCTCTGGAAACAAAATACATGACAATAGATTAAATTCTCAGTGTATGTTGCACAATAAAATTGAGTAAAATTTAAAAGAAATGGAAGGTAGAATAGAAAAAAAATCACCTGAAAAGTAGGAATTCAAGACAGAGAAAAGTTAGAAAATAGAAGGGGATAAATAATCAAAGACCTCATTAAATATACATATATTTCAGAATTTAATTCTTCTTCTTTGACTCTCTCACATACCCTTCTAATCGGGCTTTATTTCCATTCTGTCAAGTGGCTCTTGTCAAAGTCGCCCATCATCTCCAAGTTGCTACATTCCATGTCCAGTTGCCAGTCCTTACATTCCTGTACCTCTCTCTATCATTTGACACAAGTGCTTACTCCTTCCCTTCTAAAATCCTGTGATCATTTGACATGCAGGAAGCCTTTCTCTAGATTCTTCTAACACCTCATTAGGGGCTCTCTGCCTTAGTCTGTTTTGCTAATGCTACACTCTCCAGAACACACCTGGGCAGCTCCTAGAATCTCTATTTTTCTCTATTGACCTTTCCTTGCTTGTTTCATTCCATTCCATGACTTTAAGTATCATTCCTATAACTGATGGTTTGCAAATGAAGAGCTTAGTCCAGAACTCTAAGATAAATTACATCCTCCTATATATCTAATTAGCTATTCAGCACCCACCCAGACGATATCAAAGTGAAGTTTCAAACTTTTAAGTTCTACAAATGAATTGAAATGTTCAACTCTCAAACTTGTTCCTTTTCCAGGTTTCTTTATCCCACTAAATTGCTTAATAGCACTCTTCCCTTGACTTTAGCCAAAATTTGTGCTGTTATTATTTTATCTATTTTCTTACATTTAAGATTCAATCCATTGACACTTCGTATCAGATTTCCCTTATAAATAGATCCAGAATCTAAACATTTACCTTCTCCAATTTCAGAGGTGTTGTGGTTCAAACTATAGCACCTCTCACCTGGATTATTGCAACAGCCTCTGTTGCCTCACTCCTACCAGTCTTCTCATACAGTATACAGTGTGTCCATTACAAAGTCTAAGGAAACTTGTAAAAGGTAAGCCAGATCATGCATTTTCTATCTTAAGATTTCTCTAGTTGACTTCGATCTTAGAAGGACTTATAAGTATCTGCAAATCACATAATCTCACTTTCTACTGCTCTGTACCTTGCTAAATCAACTGTACTGTACTAACTTTCTAAAGTCCCTCAAAGATGTCAAAGATATATTTCTCTTGGCTTCTTTGCTTTTGCTTCCTCACTTTTTTTCAGATACTTTCTTAAGTGGCATCTCATCAGAGAGGTATTCACTGACCATCTATTTCCTTTAAAAAATAATGACTTCCTCTGTTATTTAAACGATTCATAAAATAATAAAAATTCAAGCAACACTTAAATGTATCAAAAAGAAAGAAAATATGATCCCAAATCCCACCACACGTAAAAAATTAAATCATCAGTTTTCTGGGCAACTGCCCTCACAAATTAAAATACATATATTTAGTGACTACTATGCCATTTCTGATGAAAATTATTAAATTCTATTTTGTTTTGTTTTAAGAAAATAATAAATTGTTAAACATGGATATATTTTCTTTCCCATGTTAGTTACTATTTTTTGAAGTACCATAAACTATTTTAAAAGATTATGAAAATTATTATAAAGATGAAGTTTTCTTTTAAATATGTTTTCAATTTAGAGGTGTCAATCTAGTCCTTGCTCTGGTATAATTAATACTCTTACTTTGCTTTACCTCCCAAGTTTTATGAGTTATGTGATCAATTTTGTATGATCAGTACTTAGTATTTAGATTCCATTCTATAACTATAGTTCTCTTGAGTTTTCAGTTTTAATTCAATGTTTAAATAGAATCAATGGTTACTATCAGCTACTCAGTATCCCAAAACTAACTTTTATTTCTATTTACTTTTTGATGCGTTAGATTTATTTTTCCTGATATTTTTTCAATATGAAATTGTGGGTCCTGCATTCCCTGAGTTCTTTTATGTTTCAAAATGTTTCTCTGTTGACTTTGTATTTGAACCCCTTTGCTGAGTATAACCTTTTATGGATTGCACTTTATTTTCCATAAACTAAATAGATGGAGCTCCATTTTATTTTGCCACTGAATCCTTTGGAGGATTCATCATCTAAAGGCAATTTAATTACTCCTTGATTTTTTTTTATTTTAATATTCCACCTAGAAGATTCATTTATGATAGCTTAATGAGGATATACAATAATTTTAATTATTTTGTATCATTTTTTCCTGTATTAGACTGGGTCCCTTAAGTAGTAAATTCTCAACCTGTTTCATTTTGGAGGGAAATCTCATATGGTACTATTTTCTTCTATCCATTGGAATTTCTACTAGAGAGACATAGCTATCCTTATGTTTGATTTCATCTGGCTTTCTTTTATATCTATAATATTCTAATTCATTTATATCTTTTTTTATTTAAGCATAGCTGGCATAAAATATTAGTTATACTAGTTTTAGGTGTATAATAGAGTGATTCAATATTTGTATACCTTGCAATACAATTCTGGTAATCAGCAACATGTCACTGTGTGCTCTTATCACAACCACCCAATTTTGGGGGGTTATCTATCTTGGCATTCTTTGTGATTATCTGAAATCTTTATGTTATTAATGCTATTTCAGATCTATCTATCCCATTATTTTAAATGTATTTATGAGTTTTACTTTTCATTTGCTTTCTTAGCTCTCCAATTTCCTCTTTAACTTCATTCGGAAGTGAATTTCTCATTTTATTAAAACAATGTGTTTATTAACTTGTTCAGTACCATGGAGCACTTGTGGAGTACTATCTTGCATGTCTTAGTTTTATTTCACATTTTGTTATTTTCCTGGATTATATTTACTATGTTGTTGTTGTTGTTGTTGTTTTTTCCCAAGCAGAAACTACCTGCCTCTTAATATTAATTCTCCCATTTCCCCTAAGTAGTAAAAGCCAAATTTCAGACACATGGCTGCTTGGATTAAAGGTTATTTTTCAGCCTCCTCTGGAGTTAGGTATGGCTTGAGTTTATGTTCTGGCCTCTTTGATGTAATTAGAAATGTATTTAACTTATGTCAAGTATGTTTTAAGTGGAAACTGCTCTTTTTTTTCCTTCCCTTTCCCTGATGCCTAAAAGATGGCCATAAGGCCATATAACTTGAACGGTCATTTTGGATCTCTAATTACTTCTTAAAGCCTGAATCTGATTATATTGTTGGCAGCCCTAAAAAGCCTGGACCTCTATCTACAGACTCTTCTACCATAAGAAATAAATATTAAAAATCTCGCTCAAGCCACTGTTTTCTTGATGTTTGTTCTGATTACAGCTGAAACTAATCAAACTGATCATCTTCCTCCATTCCTCCTCCCTTATCTCTCTCCCTGTCTTTCCTTTCTGGTCACATCTCTGCATAATTTCATGCCATTTTTTCTCATTTTTCTCATTCTTCACAGCTCTGTTCAGGCTCGTTAGCTGTCATGTTCTGTGGCAGATGTCTTTGTTACTCCCTTTAGAGGCCTCTTCGGTTTCCTCTGTGATCTGCAGTCTGTGATCGGGATGCTGTCTTCCGTCTGTCCATTTCACTGCAGCCCGAGAACTGGAGCGCATGTGGGGAAGTGGGAACATCTGAGGCAGCGTGTCCTCTTAGAGGTGTGGGGACGGGCTGCAGCATTCAAACGCTTACCCCACCTCTTGCTAGCACTGTGATCATAGGTGAATTATTTAACTTTGCTGTACCTCAGTTTCCCCATCTGTATAAAGGGATAAAATGAATACCTACATGCTGCCGTTAGGAGGGTCAAGTAAGAAAAAACTGAAGGGTCGGAACTTCACCTGATACGTTCAGATACAAGCACCAATCTCATCAATGTCATCAGCATGAACGCTGATGGTTCTTCTCAGTTTCTGTTAAAATGTGTACACTGATTGCACTGCATCTAGTCAAGGGTGCATCATTTACCAGGAGAGATACCCTTGATCTTTGAGGTTTTGTATCAATTCATTGTGTGGTAGAATTGTGAACTTCTGAAGAAAAATCACTACATCTCTATCCATTTTATGATCTCCATGGAGCCTAGTGCAGTCTTTTATGGAGTATTTTTTTGTATATTAATTCTTTATATCACAGCCACTGCAATCTTTCTAGTCTCCTTGGGTGAGGTTCCAGTTGAGAAGTGGCCAGAGAAAGTGGAAGTTTCAGTAAATTTATAGATGTTTAAACTATAGGCAGATATTATATGATTTTTGAGGTTCATGATGTCTGCTTTAAAAGTATTCTACAAATGCTACATCACAGAGCTATAGCCCTGACTTGTTTTTTGTCTTCTATCATAACACTCAACGAACTTCCATGAACTCTCCCTGCATCTCAAGCTCATTAATTTCGTTTGGAGCTGGCAGTCCCACAGGTTAAGAGCAGCGTGAGAGCAGGAGAAACTGAGTCCATGCATCTTTATCCCAGCCCAGTGCCCCACTCACTGCTTCATCTGTCACAGGTCCTTTATGAGGCATGCTACATTTGACAGCTGTGGAGCTGAAAACAGTGAAATAAACAGGGGGACAGAATAATGATACAAAAACCCAAATCACAAATTGTAGTACTGAACCACTGGTACCTGTTCCACATCCTCCCTAATTCATTGATTCTGCTAATGTTCTGTTTCAACAAGTAAGCTCTTTTTTTTTCTTTAGACAAATAACTACAGAATGACTCCGATGATCCAAGGACAAGAACAATCGGCATAGATTTGAAGGCATATTTGCAGTGAAATATTTTTAAATCATTGATGAATTCTCTCTGCACTGTTTTTCTCTCTTCCTGACCTAGAAAATATAAACTGTGCTCTGTTATATGTTAAGCTGTTGGCTTTGACCCAATTTTAGACTCGGTCGTGGGTTGTTCTGCCATTACCCCATCCACTGATTTTAAATTGGAAGAATAATTATTTTTTATAAATCAGATATTTTAAAAACTTATTGAAAACATTTACCTCAAACATCCAGAATATAAAAGCTCACAGGTTTTCATTTACCGAGAGCAATAAATACCGGGATGCTTAGGGTAAGATGGCCTAAACAGTACCATTTTCTCTTCTCCATTATTTCCATTCAATCACATACAGAGAGAGGTGGCAGATGCCAGGTAAAACCAAGAGCAGAAACAAAGAGTTTTCTGTGCCTGCACGGGCTGGCCTGTACTAAGAGAGGGGTGGGGGGACAGACCATGGAAAGAGGCAGAAAGGGGACTTCCAGAGTTCTGGCAAACAAGATGGTCTGTCTGTGTCATGTCATTCCTGGAAAACAAACAAAAAATGGATATAGATCATACACCAATTATATACCCAGGTTGATTTAAATAACCATTTTCATGATTTCTTTCTTTTGGGGGAAAAAAAAGACTACTGTAGCTTAAAGAAAAAGCAGCAATGGGAAGAGCCACTTAAAGTTTTTTTGCAAATTTTGTCACTGAAATAATTACTAAGAAAAATGAGACAAAGGAAAAGGCCATTACAGAGAAGAACATAATAGTATGGTCACGGGTATAACTGAGAAACTCAGTTATAGCAAACAGAAAACATATTAGCTGCCACGGACTAGATACAGTGGACAATGAAATAGGTGGGTTATATTCCAGATTCTTATCTTCAAATCCTAGTAGGCCTAGATAAGAGATATCTTTCATTTTTGAAAATAGTGAACACTTTAGAGGTTGGCTAAATAAGCCAATTATATAATATGGGTATATATTTTGTTCTGCCTACCTCCCAAATATTTATTCTAAAAACCTTAATAGGAAGGCTTTCCTTATTGTCAAACTTTTTAAGGTCTGGTTTTACTGCTCATCATAATTCTATAGCCCTCAGAGCCACATGACACTCAGGAAAAAATTAAAGATAAAAATAAGAACCAAATAACAATTATTGATGACTTAAGTTATACTCAACTATGTATGTTCTATTTAGGTAAATGGCAATTATTGATATAATACCACATCCACTTAGTAATTATTAAATTTTTCTTTTGGCTTTGGCCACATAGGAAATTTTATAAACCATGGAAAGAGAATTCTCAAGATTTTACTCAAAGTAATTAATCTGCAACCCATATCCATATTAAAATGAGTCTGATATTATCTACCCACTTCCTCTGAGACAGCTTTCTCCTTGATCTTTTTCAGTCTGGCTTCCTTCCTAAATACAGTACTAAAACCACAGTTTCTACTGTCCGTAAAGATCTTCCATATTTCTCTCAAATCTATTTATGAGCATTTTCTAGTGATTTGCACTCTATTATTGCCTAAGTGTTGCCACTTCAAAAAGTGATTAAGTGAATGCCTCCAAACCAAATTACACACACACATGCAATTATTTTAACATGAGAAATATTTTTAGCTGTAAGGAAGAAAGAACTGGCTTGAACAATAACACAATTAAGCAAATAATAAAGTGCAAAGATAGGATACTTTTCAGGATTACTTGTTTAAGAAATTCAATAATATCGCCCTGGCTGGTGTGCCTCAGTGGATTGAGTGCCAACCTAGAAACCGAAGGGTCGCCAGTTCGATTCCCAGTCTAGATTCCCAAGTGCCCAGTGCGGGGGGGTGTGAGAGGCAACTGCACATTGATGCTTCCCTCCCTAAAAATAATTAAGTAAAATCTTTAAAAATAAAAATAAAAAATAAAATAAAATATCATTGAATGTCCAGGCACCAGTTATTACTTCCTTCTACTAACCACAGCAGCCATTTCAATGTAAGATTGTTTCATATAATCTTACATGGTCTCATAGTAGCTATGATGGAGAGGGAGGCCAATATATTTTCTTCTTTATATTGATAAAGGTAGGGATACACACATCCTGAAAGCTATCCCATAATGGTAAAACTACTCTTTACCAAACTTCTGCCAACATCTTCTAGCATTTCACTGTCCAGTATTAGGCCAAGTAACTGTCTCTGAATTGTTTCAAGTAAGGGGAGGGGATATTTTTTATTGTACTTTGTTATTGTTCTTTAAGTATATTTGAGTTAATAATTTTTTAATTTTATTTTTCTATTCTGTAATTTTTATTTATTCAAGGTCCACTTTTATTTTTTTTAATTCTATCATTTTTCTGAAAATTGTCTCAAATATAATTTTCTATAAGTAATTCAATAAGGAAGGAATGAAAGCACTGATTTACAGAGATGGTATGTGCATATAGAAACTGATTATACTTTACAGTTTTATTGTGGAATGAGAAATAGATATGATAATATTTATTTTAACAAACAGTAGAAATTTGATAAGCAGCAAACGCAGTAGTACTAGAGCTAAGGGGACTCCCCTGACACTTGAAACAATTAAAGACAAATAAAGGACATTTTTCCAGAAAGTTTTGATATAAGAGCAAATGAGTAAGAATTTACTAAGTGCTAAGAACACCATGGTGATGTTCTAAGACTTGTGAATAATACCAGGCCATGAAGACAGGCTCTTACAATGAGGAAATGTACACATGGAAGGTTCAGAAAATTATGTGAAAAATTAAATGGCAATAGAAAAATAAGCAGTAGTTGAAGACATGTAGATGTCTTGTAAGACAGTAGATATCTTGTAAGACAGTAGATGTCTTATAATTAAATACATTATAATTTGCCAACTGAATTATCCTGATGATAATTTCTCTTAGAGGTCACAGGGAGAAAATTATTAAGTGTACATGAGAAACTTATTAATGAGAGAGTTACTACAGATCAAAAAAATTTACCTTTTTTTTTTTTACTAACTTACTAATAAGTAATGTCATTAAACATTTAAGGAAGAAATACAAACTTATACAAACTCAGAATGTTCAAGAAGAGGGAATATTACATTATAAAGCCAGCATAACCTTGATACAAAAAAATGGAACAAAGCTATAAGGGAAGTCAATTAGAAACCAAACACTTCTCTAGAATGTCGATGCAAGTATCTTAAACCAATATTCACAAATCAAACCCAAGAAAATATCAAAAAGATAAACTCCACTTGGTCATGATGTATTATTTCAGGTATGCTAGTCTGTTCTTTTAAAATATACATTTATTAATTTTTAGAGAGAGGGAAAGGGGGGGGTGGGACATGGATGTAAGAGAGCAACATCAATTGGTTGCATCCCGTACATGCCCCAACCAGGGTTTGAACCGCAACATAGGTAAGTATCCTGATCTGGAATCAAACCCACAACCTTTCATCGTATGGGGTGATGATCCAACCAATGGAGCCACACTGGCCAGGGCTGCCAGTCTGTTTAATATTTGAAATTCCCTCAATGTACTTAACCACAGTAACAGAGTAAAAAAGGAAAATCACAACAGATACAGAAAAAGTAATTGAAAAAATGTATGAATTTACTTGGCTTAAAAAAAATTTTTCAGTAAATTAGGAATAGAAGGAATATCCTCAACTTAACAAAGGTTATCTATAAAAGTCCCACAACTAACATCTTATTTAATAATGAAATACTGAATATTTTCCTCAATATATCATGAACAAGGCAAAAATGTTCTCATAAGTTCTCTTTTTAAATTATATTTTATTGATTATGCTGTTACAGTTGTCCCTGTTTGTTCTCCCATATATTCCCCTCCACCCTGTGCCCCCTTCCCACCAGCATCCCGCAACCCCTTAGTTCATGTCCATGGGTTATCCATGTAAGTTCTTTGGCTTCTCCATTTCCTATACTATTATTAACCTCCCCCTGTCTATTTTGTACTTATCAATTATGCTTCTTATTTCCTGTATCTTTTCACTCATTCTCCCCTCTCTCTCTCCCCACTGATAACCCTCCATGTGATCTCCATTTCTGTGATTTTGTTCCTGTTCTAGTTTTTTGCTTAGTTTGTTTTTCTTTTTGTTTTTAGGTTCACTTGTGAGTTTGTTGTCATTTTACTGTTCGTATAAAAATATTTTTTAGGATTTTATTTATTTTTAGAGAGAGAGGAAGGGAGAGAGAAAGAGAGGGAGAGAAACATCAATGTGTGGTTGCCCCTCACATGCCCCCTACTGGGGACCTGGCCTGCAACCCAGGCATGTGCCTGATCGGGAATCAAACCAGCAACCCCTTTCTTCGCAGTCCAGCACTTGATCCACTGAGCCACACCAGCCAGAGTTTCTGTCCATATTTTTTATCTTCTTTTTTTTCTTAGATAAGTCCCTTTAACATTTCTTATTATAAGGGCTTGGTGATGATGAACCCCTTTAACTTGACCTTCTCTTCAAAGCGCTTTATCTGCCCTTCCATTGTAAATGATAGCTTTGCTGGATAGAGTGTTCTTGGATGTAGGTCCTTGCTTTTTGTGACTTTGAATATTTCTTTTTAGCCCCTTCTTGCCTGTAAGCTTTCTTTTGAGAAATCAGCTGATAGTCTTGTAAGAACTTCTTTGTAGGTAACTATCTCCTTTTCTCTTAGTGTTTTTAAGATTCTCTCCTTATCTTTCATGTTGAGTAATGTAATTATGATGTGTCTAGGTGTGTGCTTCGTTGGGTCCAACTTCTTTGGGACTTTCTGAGCTTCCTGAAAGTTCTAATCAACACTGCTTTGGAGGTTTCCAGCAAGTGCAATAAGGCTTATAGGCAATTAAGATGCAAATTGCTTCTATTTAGAAACAACATATAGTTTATGCAGAAATCCTAAGGAATATATTTAAAAACTAGAAAAATTAATAAGTTAATTTAGCAAGGTGATAGCATACAAGGTCAATATACAAAAATCAATTGTATTTCTAAGACTGGCAAGAATCAATCGGAAAATGAAAGATTAATAGTATTGTACACATGTACCAAAACCCATGTGGTAGTTAGACACAAATTTCACATAAGAACTGCAAGATTCCTACATTAAAAGCAAAACATTGTTTAGGTAACATTTTTAAAAATGTGAATAATTAGAGAAGTATACAATATTCACTAAGTAGAAGACATTATTAAGATTCAATTCCCTTCTTTTGATTTATAGATTTAATGCAATTCAATAAAAATCCTAGCTATCTTTTTATAGAAATTGGTAAGCTCAATTTAAAATATATGTGGAAATGAGAGCTGAAATAGCCTGCCTAAATACCTTGAAAAAGATAAGCAAAGTTGAAGAATTTACACACCTGGTTTCAAGATGTAATATAAAGCTACATTAATCAAAACTATAGGGTTGGCATAACACAATACAGATCAGTGGAATAAAATAGGAAATCCAGAAATATATTAACACATATATGGTAAACTGAACTACACCAGTGCAACTCAATGGAGAAAGATGGTTCAACAAAGGGCGCCAGTTAAAGGTCTGAAGAAAGAAGATGAGCCTCAACCTGACACTCACACCACATGTATCATTTATTGGAAATAATTTATGGACCTCCACATGAAAGCTAAAAGTATAAAGCTCTTATTCTGAAATACAAAAAAATGTCCTGGGCATAAAATTACTAATCAAAAAAGAAAAAAAAAATAAGGGAGACATTGAGTGTCAACAAAATGAAGAAATTTTGTTCATCAAAAACTGGCATTAATAAAATAAAGTCAAATCAGAGACTTGGAGAAAATATTGTCAAAACATTTATTTTCAACAAATTTATATTCAGAATGTATAATGAGCTTGTATGCATCAATAACAGAAAGAAAATAATAAATTTTTATATGAGGTCATTATATTTGAATAAATTTTTCAAAAAGAAAATACAAAATTAACCAGTTAGCATATGAAAAGTACTGAACAACATCAGTATTTTGACAGTTTCTTATAAAGTTAAACATACACCTTTATTACCATCCAGCAATTCCATTTCTAAAAATTTTCTCAAGATAAATGAACATATGTCCATAAAAAGAACATAAATATGTTCTTAGCTTTATTTATATGAATACCTGGCACAAACTCCAATATCCATCAACAAACAATGAATAAACAAATCATAGTATATTCAAGCCATATTAAACTCCTCTGCAATTTGAAAAGGAAACAATTACTGATACGTGCAATGGTGTGGGTGATTCTCAAAAACATAAGGCTGCGCAACAGAATTCGGGCACAAGAACATTGTACATGGATGAAATCATACAACAAATAAAGCTAGTCTACAGTGGTGGAAATGGGAAGCAGTTGCTTCCAGAAGAGATGGGGACAGCAAAATATTCTGCATTATAATGTGACTGTTGGTTACCTGGGTATATATACTTCTCAAAACTCAAAGTATACACTTAAGATATGTACATTTAATTATACATGAATTTTGTTTTTCTCTGTATGTGTGTATATATGTGTGCATACACATGCGTGCACGCACACACACATGGAACATCCATATATTTCAAGGGAATGTGATAAAGGACAACTATCATGGTCTCCTATAGAACATAGCGCCTTAACGGTAGTCATTAAGCAAATGAGAATCTAGGGTCATTGAACCAGGTAAGGCAAAAAGTTTCACAGTAGGAATAAACATGTGTGGCTACAGATACAGATAATGCTAAGTGGTCATTTTTTAGGCAAGTCCTTTGCCTTCTGAATTTCAGCCTTTTTATCTATGAATTGAACATGATGGGGTGTTACAGGAATTGTATATTTTCTTTTTCAAACAAATGTTATCTGTGAAGACAGCAAGCGGAAATAAATGCAGCACATCTCCAGTGGAAAACAGCATGGGGCTTCAGAGTATAGTAACCAGATGATTCCAAGGAAGGCAGTTCAAAGCTCCAGATGCATCATGTCAGCCTCAAACTAATTAATCTACAACTTATGTTTAATGCATCTTACATATTGGTATATGATTACTGTTTAATACATCCAGATTATTTTCATGATTTCATGACATCACATTGAAACATGAGAAAAAGGAAATGAACGACCTCTGGCCTAAAGCATTATTAGTTAAATATTTTTGTGGAGCAGGGCCATGGGAAGAGTATACATCTAAAGTAATTTTTATAAAAACACAATGTATTAGCCATATTTTTCAGTTGGACTTTCTTCAAAAGTCATGGGCAGAGAATGCAAACATTTCCAAAAATTGTAAGGATCTTAAAAGTCCTCTTGAATGGTGATTTTTTTCTTAAGAGAAAATCCTGTGACAAAAATAAAGTATATAAACAATACGGCTAAATGCTGTTATTTGAAATGAGGTGTACATACTTCAAATAAAACATGAAATATAGACACTACATTATGGAAATAGGTTTACTGTCAAACAGGCAATTAAAAACTAAAATATAGTGAGTCACAGACATTCATTTTCTAGAGCTGGGATGCATACCAAGTAAGCACTTGTCCTCGCTTTCCTTTTTCTCACAAAGAAAACAGGGATAGGATGTATTTCATAGATAGTGGAGTGCATATGTTCGGAGAACATGGACATGTCTTTATTGCTCACTCTGTTACTAAAACAATTAATCCTGCTTTTGCAGATTGTGGACAGTTAGTTTGGCTGAAAATGTGAACAGAGAGCCTCTCCCAGAGCTAATTTCCCATTCGGAACCAGTGAGTGTGAAAGTAAGCCTTGTGGTAAACAACGTGCACGCCACAGTAAACACTGCACTGTCCCCAGGCAGAAAGATGGAGTCAACTCAATAAATACAATCCCTGGCAGTAATTCCTACATTTCACAATGATGAACTAATTTTTGTCAGAAAATAAACAGTGTGGTAATGTCATTCATAAACTACAGTAAACAAAGCCCCACAAAGCCTATGTATTTGAGAACCTGTTGTCTTTTGGTTAATGGACACTAATTTTTTCCAACCTTATCTCTTAATAATTTCACAAGGACAATTACAGCATAGTCAGAGAAAACCTGGTGTGAAGAAAGCCAATTGGCTAAAAGGAGCACCATGGAAGCCCATAATTAGCCCAAGGGCTTTAAGACATTTGTGACTCAATTAAGAAAGAAAAAGAAGTTTCCTGTTGCTGAGGAATTTGCAGCAAATGTAACCTTAACCTGTTATATTATATTTCTAGTAAGGCGATTGGCTAGAAATTTAATAATGAGTAATATTTATTAATGCATAGTATGTATCAGGAGACATTAAACGTACTATACATATATTATTTTGTTCAATTCTTACAACAGTTATATGAGGTAGGCACTGTTTATCTTCAATACATTGGGCTCATTTTTATGAATTTAATTCATGAAATTCATAATAAAAGTAGCTTAGAGGCGAGGTGGAGGAGACTTTCTCCCATTGCTTCATAGACTACAACAGATATCACACGCTACCTGAACATTTAAATATAGCCACACAGTCATTCCACTACTGGCAATTTAACCCAGTAAATAATCGAGTACATTGTTTCGCAAACAACTTGCAGAAGCTGTGGAGGGAGAATGAGGAAGACAAGGTAAAGAAATCAAAGTAAATTAAAAAGGAAAAGTAGTAAAATGAAAGTCCTTGTAAATTTACTATACAAAGTAGTATTGTATATAATTGTTAGAGTTAGGTCACAAATTCAACTCTAACTAGAGATCAAAGCAAATAGAGAACTCAATCACAAGATTTAGTGTCCCTGATATATAAAACATCAATGGATAGAATAAAGCCTAATTTTCCCTGCTGGTATTAAGGTTGGAGAAAAATTCCTCCCATGGAACCTCATAAGTGATTCTCCTTAATGAACTCAGAAAGGTCTTCAACAGCTGCTCACAGCAAATACTGCAAATCAAGGTATGGTCCAAAGGCAGCTCAGTGAAAAACAGTGCCGGGGGGACCAAACAACAGTAAAAGTGGGGAGGCCCCCGATGGTCTTGTCTGAACCAGGAGCAACTTTAGAATATATGACAGGCTCAGTGGAGTATAAAGGGTTTAGGTCAGCGGTTTTAAAATCCAAGTTTCCCAAATCTGGGCCTCTGTCATAGACGTCAGAGAAAGGATGGGAGAGCAGTCGTCGTAAAGTTTTAGGCTCTATTCCTGCTTCAGCCAGTAAGGTCCTTGCTTACAAGTTTAGTTATTAGGTTTTCTTATTATTTTAAGATTCACTGAAAAAATAATAAAAGGGTTTATTGTGGCATTAAATATAGCAGTGAAAAAAATTACAACATAAAATCACAAGAATGGAATAATGACTAATTAGTAACACAAATTTAGTTCTAAAAAAAGAAGTATTATGTACAAGTGTTAGAGATGGGTCACAAATTCAACTGATTTTTCAGAGATCAAAGCAAAGAGAGAAATCAATTACAAAATTCAATTTCAATGTCAGCCAATATGTTGCTGCCATTACAGGTGTTCATTATGAAAATTAAAGAGAAGTATGGAATATTTTTATGCAATATGAAGCATAATATAAAATAATATTCATGGGAAGCTTACAACTATGTAAATACTGTATACATGTGAATGGTAGAAGGAAACACACAGAGATGAAGTCTATTGTTGTTGACATCAAGGGAATATTCTTTTTTTCTTAAAACATTTCTTTAGAAAGGCACAATCATTTTGACTTCATAAAGTTTTTAAATTAAAAAGCAAACCACCACATGATAGAAAAAATTTGCACAAATGCAACTCTAAAGTTTAATATCCTTATTATTAAAATTAATAATTATTCAATGATAACAAAAAACAAGATTTAAATTTTTAATTTTAATAACTTGGACTTTGACAAGATAAAATAGCAACAAATATTGTATACTAATTACAGTGTGCCAGGGAACCCATTAAATTGCCTTATATATACAAACTCATTTAATCCTCATAACAACCTTTGTGAAGTAGGTACTTTTTATAGAGATGGGCAGCCTGGAGCATAAGAATATGAAGTAACTTGTGCAGATCATGTGGCTTGTAAATGGCAATTCTAATATTCAAACCCAAGCATTCTAGTTCCAGAGCTCATGCTCTTAATCAAAACACTAGCTGCCTCTCAATACCAACCACACTGCAATATTATGTCATACAAAAATAATGCAATCACCTTCCACCTATGAGCCATCCCACAATTTCTGAAATGTTGCATATGTATGATCTATTCCTCAGGACACATTTATAAGAATGGTATCCTTCTGGCTTTGATTCTAACATTGCCATTGTACTACATCTATTCAACGTATGCGGCCAGTTTGACCCCTTGGTCCCTCCAGTACATAGGATTTGATTATCTGGATTTTAAAAGTATACTGGGGAGATTTACTTTCCACAAGCTGCAGGTTGTTATAGAAAAAATGGAACAAATCCAACTACTACTATAATATCACAATTTCTTAGAGCATTAAAGATAATCAAGCTTATAAAGCAAATGAGGGGCAAGCTGGACTAAAACTTGCTTTTTTAAAAAAGAAATGATGGACTTTTTTTTTTAAGATTTTATTTTATTTATTTTTAGACAAAGGGGAAGAGAGGGAGAAAAAGGGAGAGAAACATCAATGCGTGGTTGCCTCTCGTGTGCCCCCAAATGGGAACCTGGCCTGCAACCCAGGCATGTGCCCTGACTGGGAATTGAACCAGTGACACTTTGGTTTGCAGGCTGGTGCTTAACCCACTGAGCCACACCAGCCAGGGCTAAAACTTGATTTTTTAAAGACATGATATGTAAACATAAGAATGACCAGTGATAATATTAACCAGACAAATACTCTAACATTAAATCTAAAGTGGATAACAAAACTACTAGTGCTTAAACTGTGGTTTAAACTATCATTAGCTTACTGAGAAAAATTACATGTACATAGTCCCCCAGTCAGAAAACTACTTTTCTAAAGCAAGGTCATGGTATGCTACTGGACAATGGAACTCACATAGGAGAGAAACACAAGAGGCATCAAAAGCCTTTGTGTGCCGTCAATGTTTTGAGTTTTCCTATAAATAGAAAACAAATGACTTTATACCTACATTTTTTTAAAGTTCAGTATTGTTAGTCTATTTTAAAGTTCAGACCCCAGGGAACTGAATAGCAAGAAAGTGATAGGCCATAGTGACAGATTCAAAATTTAATGTTCTTTCTACATAGCAAAAAGGTACAATAAACTAATATCCCATCAAGCACTTGCTTTAACAATAACTAAAAATTGCTTT
Source organism: Micronycteris hirsuta (assembly GCA_004026765.1). Taxonomy (NCBI): domain Eukaryota; kingdom Metazoa; phylum Chordata; class Mammalia; order Chiroptera; family Phyllostomidae; genus Micronycteris; species Micronycteris hirsuta. Next base: position 17,574 of record PVJI01017919.1, read on the forward strand.
TTTAAAAGCAACTTAAAATTTGCAGAACAAAGGAAATTTTTGGACAGAAGGAACACAAAGAGAATACATAAAAAATGGTTCCTATGATTAGCTGAAAGTTTAAAAAATGTCAATTGTAATCTTTTCTTAAAATTCAAGTTAGGGCCCTGGCTGGTGTAGTTTAGTGGATTGAGCGCGGGCTGGGAATCAGAGGGTCCCAGTTCGATTCCCCATCAGGGCACATGCCTGGGTTGCAGGCCGGGTCCCCAGTGAGGGCCATGTGAGAGGCAACCATACATTGCTGTTTCTCTCTCTCTCTGTCTCTCTCCCTTCCCCTCTCTCTAAAATAAATAAATAAAATCTTTAAAAAAGTCATTTAAAAATTCAAATTAGGAATTAATTTTGCAGTCATTGATTTTTTATTATCATGAAATTTGAACTTTAAAAAAATATACTATATTTAAGTAATTCTTTTGATTAAATGTGGCCTTCACTTCTTCAGGGTTTAAAATTAGTAAAATTATCTTAACTCTTTGGATGAAAGAGATTATCATCAAGACAATGGGCAAGTAATTTGTTTTTGCTTTTGTTTTTCCTGTTAACTAAGACAATGTTTAACATAGAAAAATAAGATAAAGCAAATACAAATATTTGAAAATATAAAATTCACTCTAATCTTTCACTAAAAGCTAACAAATACAATTATAATAATAATGTTTGTAAAACATCATGTACTATTATTATTCTAGAGTATTTTTGCATATTGACTCATTTAACCCTTATAACAAAACTTCGAGGCATAGACTCTAATTGTATAGCTCCCATTTCACAGAAAAGAAACCAAGGAACAGAAAGGTTTAAGTGATTACTCCAAAGTATAGAGCTACCCAGTGGTAGTCAGGCTTCATGCTGATGTTTTGGCTTTAGATTCATGATTATTGCCCACTATTCTGCATTACTAGAAAACTATTTTTACATGACATATATCATGAACTTGAAGGAAGTAAATGGCCCCTTGGAACACATATGCACATGTCAAATATTGTAGATATTATGCAAGTGACACATTTCAGACAGAATTGTAACTACAACATATCTTGTTTGTATTTTATCATTAAATATCATAACACCGTCTAATCTAACAAATTAACCAACCATCAGAAAAAAATACAAATTAAGGGTTTCATTGTAAATGTGAGTAAAAGTATTGTTGAAAATGAATTCAATAGAGAATATGATGACATTATTACTGTTTAACTTGATATTTAATTGTCATCCATCAATTCAATACTTCCTCATTTAATGTGGTTTTTAAAAAATCAAGATCAATACTGATTGAAATTCAAGTTGAATAAAACAGGATTTCTATGTAATTTATTTTGCATGCCCTCATATATCTTATGACAAAATCAATGGAGGTCTAGCTACAAAATTAACAAGTTCATATTTTGAGGCTGACACATGGAAACTTGATCAGAATGGATAGCTTAATTTTGCTCTGCTTCCTCAGCACTGCCGTTTTAGAAGAGCTGCCCATTCAGTTTTGTTTTGTTTTTTTTTACATTCGATGTGTCATTTCCATTCTTCCCATGAAGTAATTCAAGTAGGAGATACTACATTTGGATAAATTTCAAAGCCAAAATGTGCAATTCAAATAGACTGATTTCAAGATCTGAATTATTTCAATACTTAACAGAAACTATTAAATAGTTGTTTCATGAAGAGTTATTCTACCAAGCCATATTTAAAGACTACTATTTCTAAAATTTCTACACAGCAGTGTATAATATACTATATAATGTATATATTTTCAATTATAGATGATTATCCAAAAACACTCCTGCAAAATACATATAAGGTTAAGTTTATATTATTGAGAGACAGAAAGCTGCAAGTTCATAATCAATTTTACATTATTCAACAAAGAAGTAACCTTGGAGATTAATTATCTTGGCAGAGGCAGGTTTGCTGTTTGGATAACCTATTCTGTTTCCTTCCTAAGTACAGAGACTATGTGTCACTTGCAATTGTTGCATGTAACTGAATTCCAACCAGTAGAGTGCAAGTGAGTGTGATATTTCAAGACTTGCTCCATAAAAAATTCTCCCACACATCGTCATCTATAGTTTCTTCCCATTACTACTGATTGGAATGCAGAAAATAGCTTATCAGTGGGGTTCTGGAGCTGGATTCCACCAGTCCACAAAAGCCAGTTATTATGGGTATTTGGAAATATTTTCAGCCAATTGTTACACTGTTGGTAGCTTGAAATTGATCATATTGGGAGTATTTACAATAGAGAAGACCACAAATATTACACATTTGAATTCCTTTTTTTTGAGAAATGCTTTACTGGCATACTACTGACACTAGACTGGTTTTATTATGCCCATGTGGAAAGTGACAGAGCCAAAATCTAGAAGGAATGTAGTCTCTGGTTCACTTCTGGGAAAGAAGCCCCCTGACTTCACCGGGAACACCTGTATTAGGCTATTGTGTCAGTGAGAACCTAGATAGCCGGCTTTGCTTGGCACAGTCTTTGCGCCCAGCTTTCCAACCTAATTAGTAGTGCCCCTTTTCACTTGCAGATGTGTCTTCATTTGATGACAGTCATTTAGTAAGATAAAAATAAAACATTTCTTGAATTTGAATATTTGGGGCTTATCTTTCATAGTCTCTATTAGTAATAGCTTAACTAATATACTAGTTCAGCCCTTTCATTTTACATAAAAACATTTGATCATCATAATAATTTTATGAAGAAAAGCAGTTATCTGATATGTACCCTTTCACATATGTGTAAACTAAGGCACAGAGAGAGTAAAGTAACTTGCCAAGTTAGTAACGGCAGAAGATTATAAGTCCTCTTGATTTGGAATCCAGGGCTATTGACAACAATTATCTCTAAATTTCCATTACTCTTGAACATAATGTGTGACTTAGGTATCATGAGACCTTCGGTACAGGAAAATATTTATTTCAGTTTGTAGTTTCTCAGCACACACCAACTGGGGAGAGGATAAGATGGTCCAGCAGTAGCCTGGGTGGCCGTATAAAATTTATTTAAAATAGTTATGACTCCTGGGGGCATTTTGTTTCTTGGTTAACCAGAGCTATAGTTGCTGCTTCGAAATGCTATCAAATTAAAGCCACTTGGCTTCACATCAAATCCAGCATTCAAAGATTTTGCCTCTAGCAAGTGTGGCATAGAGAGACCCATGACCAAAATAAAGAGTGCTTTATCCCAAATCAATCAGAATTACAGTTAGGCTGACTTTGGGCACACAAACTTATGCCTGCGTGTAAACACAAAACCCACACCGATGCCCCCCTTCACACAGGCTTCTGGGTATGAGACGCTGGTTAAATGACAGGGTTTCTATTTCCATCTTAATTTCTGGATTATTTCCACTGATTGCTGTGTCCACACTCCGAAGTCTTAATGTCATCATCTCATAGCTATTCAGTCAAAATCCTCAACAATCCATTTCCATTCTAAAGTTTTAAATTACGATTAACATTTAAGTTAAATGTGTGCTTTTCATGTGTTACATAGTGTGTTCCTCACAGGAAGCATATGTCAGGCATGGTTAAGATCATCGTTAGTGAAGTAACTGAGGTTCAGATAGGTTAAGTGAAGTATCTATAATCTGTTTTTTAGACTATTGGTTATTACATTTATCACAAAATTTATAGGCTAGTTATAATGTGTCTTCAATTTAGAAAAGAATGTTTCTAAAAATAGAAAGAGAAGCAAAGCTCCTAGATTTTTTTTCAATTTATTTAATGAGACCAGTAAAATATAGGTACTGAACAGAGATAATATTAGACATAAGTATTACTGATGAATATAGGTGCAAAAATTCTAAATAAAATGTTAACAGTCCAAATCTAACAATAGCATAAACATGGGTATGTGTAGTAAGGATTATTTCAGGAATAAGAGAAGTATTTCATTTCAGAGCATTTTATGATGTAACCCACTATTTAAGCACATTAATGGAGGCTAAACAAATTTATGATCATAGCAATAGTTTCAGAAGATGGATTTCATATTATAAAAACCATTTATGACAAGATTATTATGAACTATATAAACAAAAACCTAACACATAACAAATAGTTCTTAGCAAACCAGAATAGTAGGGGACTTACTTAGCATTATAAAAGATGCTTACCCTAAAAGATGCTTCCTGTAGATAAAATACTATTTCACACCCAGAAAACTATAAAAGTCAAACAACAAGTACTAGAGAGTATGTGAAGAAATCAGAATTCTCAAACATTGACAGTGAAATCACTTTGGAAAACAGTTAATCTATGTCTAATAAACTTCAAAATACAGAAACACTAGAATCCAGCAATTTCGGTTGTTGATATGAGTTAGAGAAGCTATTATATGGACCCACCAATATAAATGATATATGCATGATTTCTAATAAAGAAATATTGGGGAATATCAAACCATAAGTGGTATACATGCATACTACGATATATTCGTAAATAGTGCATTACTTACTATTCAATAAATTAGATTATATTTATCTACATGAATAAATCTCTAATACATACATTTAAGTGAAATGATTAAATTCCATTCCTTCAAACATCAAATTATTGAAGAATATAGTATGATAAAAATTATGTAAAATAGAAAAATAATGTCAATTTATAAATATGAAGACAAAAACATTACAAACTGGAGCAGAAAGATATAAGGAACTACATCTCTTCTTTTTTCAGATTTGAGAAAAAATATCAAGGTTACTATACACACTGTAAGATCACAGGGATAGATAATAGCAGAACTAGAAAAAGAAATTCATATTTCCTGACTCCAAGTCAGTGTTATTTCCATAAAATTACACAGACTTTAATTAGTAAGATTTTGACAAGCATTTTAATTTGATTCAACAAAAATATTTTTAACAACTACTCATGTTTTATTTTTCTTTCTAATAAAATTCCTCAACGTATCTCTTATTTGTTTCATTCTGCCCTATAGTGATGAGTTGCTTACATATCTGTCTTTCCCGCTGCGAGAGAGATCCTGGGTGTCAGAGACCTGTCTTGGTCATCTCTTTACCTTCATTCATCATTGTGTTTTATGCACAGAACACATTCAATGTGTGCTTGAAAAACAATGCACTGGTGTATTCTTTCAACATGGTGAGCAAACCTGTTCTGGATCTCAATTATATGTCATGCACTGTGCCATGCAGTGGGCTAATTGTCACACATAAAGGGGATGAAGGTTACAACATGAAGTCGAATGAAGCTCTGAAGAGTTAGATGCTTCCCAATGGCATTTATATTGAAGTTTCTGAGACCATTTACATAGAATTAACTTTAAACACATAAGAACAATAGATTGTTCTGGGCTTCTTAGAGTGATGAGCTAAATCTAAAGAGAACCCAACTATTGTCATGATTGCCCCTCAAATAATCAATTTGTTTTTGCTGATTTTACAGCATAAAAGGGTTCAGAAAAGCAGAGAAAAGCTAATCAATATCAAAATGAAATCCTTCATGGCTTTTTTACCCTCATCGGTTCTTTTTAAAATGTTTATAAAGTATATAAAAATAAGATACTAACAGCACTGAACCACTTTTTAAAAAAAAATTAAATGTTTCATGGGAGTTTGTTTCTGAGTAAGAAATAAAGACATTCCATCTGTCTCACCCACTAAATGCAGTTACGAACACTGGACAGAATGCATGGAGCAGCCATTAAGGAATGTAAAAATAACTAATAGTTGGCCCATTGGGAAGAAGACCAGAATTTCAAGTACTACCAAACTATTGGTTAGTATAACATAGATCCTCACTTAATGTTACAGGTTTCTGTGACTTTAAGCTAAACAACATACAATAAAACCAATAGGCTAATTGATACAAACAAAAGTTAGTTTCTACAACATTTCAACATTAAAACAAAACAACATTGAATGAAATGAAGTTATTCAAGGACCTGCTGTATCTTTTTTCTTTAGTATCCATGACTTTAACTCAATACAACACAAAAAAGGACAGAGGGAGTTCCAGAAGTTCTCCAGTTCTGCCTCAAAGAGGGGCAAAGGGTCTTCTGACGGTTAATGAAAATGGGTAAAACACCTACATTTTTGCTTTCCTTTGTTCTCCATTCTCTCTCAGCCTAGCCCCAAAGCTAATCCTCAAACTGTGGTGCCAGAAGAATAGTACAAAATTCCATTGTTTTTCTTCTCTATGTATTGAAAGGACAAAAACACAGTTAGAAAAGGCCCGTTCAGGCCTTTGAAGCTAGCTGTCTCTCTTCCCTTGAGCCTGCCAGGCGTAATCAACTGTTCTTTCTCTGAGCCCATATTCTCAGGATCCGAGAAATTACTGAAAAGCATCCCCCGTGCAGGTGTTTTAAAACCTGTACAAACACAACATGCCAGACCAGAGCACATGGATTCTGAACCCAAAGATAATAGCAGAACCAACTGAAGCCTGCACAATCAGCCAGAAACCTCCTGATTTACAGTAATTGCCAGGACCGCCCAGGGGCACCACCCCCATCACTCAATAAAAGCGTCCCCAATATTTAGCTGCTGGCATATCTCTTCACATTAACCCCCTTTTCCTCTTGGAAACGGGATAAAATTTTGCTCTCTGCCTTTTCCTTCTTTTTGTGAATTCTTTCACAGCCCAGGCATCGGCTGCCTTAATACGTATCCGCCACGTACAGGGTCCAGCGCAAAAATGCTCCTTTTTTATCACAAAATCATAAGCATGCAACTTCTGTAACATAATAATATCACACTGAAACATACCATATGACATTTTAAGTGAAAAGTTCAAATTAAAACTATAAATTATTACACCCACATTATTACCTTACCAACCACACTCAAGCAGGCATTACTTCTGCCAGACCCTATATTTTAAGGTCCCCTATGCAGACACAACATGGGAAATGTGTGGTAGATCACAGTAAATAAAATTCTAGCTTTTTGGCCAGAGCACAGAAAACAGGAAGTTCTGTTTTCTGAGGAAAGAAAATAGAGGAAGGAGTTCATAAAAGTGACTCCATAAAGTTGTTTATAAATTTTCAGCCTTGACCCCAAGCAGTACATGCATGGATCTGGTCTTGAAAACATGCCATAGTCTTTGAGAATTGAATAAAAGACAATCTAAAATACTTGGAAAATAAAGAAACAATACATATTAATGCCAGGAATACACAGATGTTGGAACTACCTGACAAATACTTTAAAGTAGCTATTATTGAGACCATACATTAGTGGTTGTCTTTTTGCCATAAGGAGATTAATATAAATACCAAGATTTCCACTCCCCAAAGAGGAGAAATTGTGCAATGATAAAGCAAGTAGTATTAGACAATGCATTTGGTGGAGGCAGGGGGAGGGGAATAAGAAGGGGATACATTTTTTTAAAGACTCTCCTGAATTCTAAGTGCTAGGGATTTGGTGTTTCTGCCTTCCCTCTAACTCAAAGGGATTAAAGAAAATACATGCAAGCACAGTTGCCTGAATAGCTAGCTACATTTTCAGTAGCAGTACTGGTAAGGAGAAGGGGATTAAAATTATGTATGCACCTGTATATATGCAGAAGTATAGAACTAAGAATACAGATGAGGTTGAAAATGAAATTATTCAGTGCCTCTACAGAAATGAACAAATATTGAAATCCAATTAAGCGAAATCCTTCACTATTTCCCATAGAAGAGGATTCTGAATAAAATGATCCTATCTGGGACCCTTTATACATGATAATCTCATTCCCCAAATTTCTTTCAGTGCCAAGGAAGACTCATTATGTGGCCTTCAGGGGGTGCCCAGTGTCTTTAAGAAAGGTGTGAATGAGAACATATGGATATCGGCTCTCCTGACGTACATGGCACTAAATGTGTAGGTGCTTTGCGAGAAGTTCTGCCAGAACGTAAGAGGGTTTCCAGTGTCTAAGGTTCTGTCTGCTTTATCCACTTTAGAGTAATGAGGTCAGTCCAAAAAAATATGACAATGGCTCACAATTTTGCACTAAACTGGGGTAACGGCAGCCTTGGCTAGAGATGAAGAGGAGGGAACAACCCTTGGGCAGACCCAGAAGTCAGCAATGTCTGTCATCACTGCCCTTGTACCACATGACTGCTTCCTTTCGTGATCAATCCCACGCAAAGTCAGCTGTTACTTACATTTTTTGTTTTTTTTTTTAATGTTTAAGAGTAACTAACATGCCTGGTAATCACAGCTCTATTGTGGAGATAAGGTACATCAGGCTTTCAGAACTTGATGACATTAAACTATGGAAACATGCAACTGACTCCTTATCTTTCCTTTATACCTCAGATTTTCATCTAACTTTGTGGGAGGACAAAATGCATTGATTAGGCTGATGCAAAGAAGGTCCCACTAGAAAATAAATAAATAATATATAAAGTACATTTTCTCCTTGGCATTGGTCTCCGAACTCTCCTTGTCCTTAAAATGTAAATTCCTGATGATGGTTTAAAATGTTATTTATCTGCAGGCACTCATGTCAAATTGAGTCAAAGATTTGTATTAAGAGAAGAAGGTTCTTGTCAATGACATTTCAAGGAGCCAGTGAGAAGGAGTGAATTTGGAAAATGAGGAGGATTTGAAATCATATCAGTGGGTCACTTTCTCTACTACTATATAAAAGTCATTGTAATGATTTTGGGGAAAAGTGATTGAACTTGGAGTTATCTAGGAGAATCTAATTCTCTTTCATTACTATCTAACCATAGATCACTGGAGATATTACAGGTTTTACACTCTTGAGCTATTGTTAAGAACAAATTTTATCATATATGTCAAAGGATTTGAAGTCAATGAGCCTTTATAAGTATGACTACCTTGCTGCTTATTCTTAAAATCATCAATATGAATACAAGGATATGCAATCAGAAGCAGTACAATTGTGGAAACTATGCAAAACTATGCACATGCAGCCTGAATTATAGGACTCAGGACATAGTTTATGTAATTTTTATGGTAACATGTTGAACAACACAAAAGCAAGGTTTTACACCCTTTCCCATTTTTGTGTTTTCTAGTCAGTCTTAGTTTGCATCATCATTGTAATACAGGTGTTCAAAAGTTCAATTTTTAAGCAAAGGATTGTGTTTATTGATTCCGTAATTTAGCACTTCATTTTGCTTTTAAAAACATGAATACCATAATTGCATGTGAAATTTGTGTGTCAAGTAGTTATAACTTCTTCCAAATGCCAAATTACTAATACATTTTAGCAACAAGTTTTGGAAAGTAGGATATTTTCTGTCTTCAGGTCAATCTATACTTTTTTATTTTTCATTTTTTTTTAGTTAGAATGTTCTGGTTCATCTGCAGCATAGTTTTGATCCTTAGCACCACATTACTGCTTTGTTTGTTTTTTTTTTTCTTTTCCTTTTTCCTAATATTAGAATCACAAAATTTCCCTTAGATAAATAATTTAAGAAAGAATCTAGAAACTAAACAAGCCAGATCAACAGATGTCATCCATAGATAAATGGATTTATCTACTGATAGATACTATATTTTTCCTTGATATTTTGAAATATATAAGTTTGCTTAGGGGGAGTTAAAAGTACGATTTTAATAAAAGCATACATTCTGAAATTCTACTCACTTAGATTTATCACCTAATAAGATATTGGGAAGAGAAATGAATGGATGCTAGTGTGTATGGTACCATGAGCTCAGGGGTGAGTGTTAGAAATAAGGTAAGAAAAGAAAAATTGGAGTCTGAATCAGTAATTTGATATGGCCTTAAGGGTAGGTTAAGGAGTCTGAATTGTATTCTGAGTGAGCTGGGAAGTTTTTGGAAGTTGTGAGCAGAGGAGTCACTTGGTTGAAACTACGTTTTTAAAGAACTGCTCCAACCTCTTTGGAGAGAGTAGATGTTAGGGAGAAAAAAGTGAAAGGATGGAAACTAGTTAGAGAGCTATTGCAATAGTTCTATTGAGATAGAATTTTGTATCCGGGGAGGTATGAGAAGTAATTAGATGCTAGTTATACCTCAGAAGGAGAATAGACATTTCCCTCTAAACTGGATTGGAATTGTGAGAGTAGAAGAGAAGCTGTAAGAGAAGAAAGAAATCAAATATGATTCTAAGTCTTTTGGCCTTGAACTACTGGATGAATGGAATTTCCTTGTACAAAAATGGGAACAACTTTGAGAAAAACAGAGTAAAAGAGAAAACTTCATTTGGGTAGGTTGAATTTGGGATGTCTATTCTAAATATAATTGTAGAGATTAAATGAGTTTGAATTTCATGGGAAAGATCAGAGCTGCGGACAGGATTTAAAACAATGGGCTTCAATTAGCACAACAAAAAAGAATCTGATAATTGAGCTTTTGAAATCTGTGATTGAGAGGTCATGAGGAAAAGATTTATCAAAGGAGACAGAGAAGGATCTTCGAGAACAGAGAAGGGGAAAAAGAGATTATTATCCTGGAGGCGAAATGAAGAAAGGTTCAAGAAAGAGTAATCAAACATGGCCTTTGCTATTGTGAGATCAAATAAAATGAGGATTAAGAGTAAGTCAATGAAAGCAGCAAAGTGAAGTTTATTGGTGATAATAACAGAAGATTTAGTAGGAATAAATCCTGGTTGAAGAAGGTTCAAGAGAGAAGTGAAGGAGAGGAAGACAGTACAAACAGATCCTCTAAAAGGGAGCGGAAAAGTGGGTTGTAATCCAGATAAAGACTTGGAGACAGATGATTTTTTTAAATGGGAGACTGACACCTGTTTCTACACTGATAAGAATGATCACATAGGAAGAGAAATATCAGTTCTTCAGGAGGGAAAGGAACAATTGCAAGTGCAATGTTCCTGAGTGGGTGGGAGGAAATGCCATTCACTGCTCCAATGGAAAAGCAGACCCTACATAGGGGCACAGAAAGCCATCACTCCACCTGCAGGACTGAGCCAAGGTATACGGGTTCAGATGAAGGTAAGTATTTTTAATGTTAGGCTCACGTAGCCTTCCCTTCTTATTATTTCTCTTTTAGTAGTAAAATGTGAAGCAAAGTCATCATCAGCTCAGAATGGAGAGGGGGGCTGTGAAAAGTTTTAGTGGTGAGAACACATGAACAATTATGTCAGAAAGTAGGAGAATGAATTAACTTGGAAAATACAAGAGGATTTTAAAACAACACTGATGACCCACTTGAGTGATACCTGTCAAGCTGGATTTTTCTCCAGCCATGTTATAGGTTCTAAGCAGGTGGAGAAGTTAAACTTAATCAGTGATGAGATCTTGTCAACTTGGTCTGACTGAAGGCAAAGGGGGGAAACAAAGCTAGAGTGATGGCATCGACCGGTTTATTAAAGCAAAAACAGTCAAGAAACGATGTCAGGAAAAACAAAGAAATATATACAATTAATTTAAAATGAAAAAGAAACAAATAAAACATTTAAAAAATAAAAGCAAAAAGAGAGAGAAAAACCATCAGGAAGTGAGTGGTGCAAAGAGTTAAGGTGGTGTGCCAGTGGATGGGAGGTCACCTCGGAGAATCGAAAATGGAAGAATGTGCCTTCAAATTGGTATTCTGTGTGATGCTTGAAATTGAGATTGTAAAAAGGACTCAGCCCTTGCAAATGACAGTATTTTTGGTCAGATTATAGAAATGGGTAGCTGATGTGGGTCAGAATATAATTGGAGGTGAGAAGACCCAGGATATATGTGAGGGATCATTTTGTGGATACTGAAATCATAAATTATACAGACAGGAGCGGTGGTGGAGCAGGGTTAAACCAGCACTAAAATCTTCAATGAAGGGAGGAGGAGCGCTTATTAAAAGGACAGCAGATGACTGCAGCCAGGAAGGTTAGGGCGGGTATTATCTGTTCATATTCACTCCAATGGGGCTGGCACGGAAGGGAAGTAGAAAGAAAAAGTATCTGAAAATAGTGTACATAGGATGAAAGAAAAAGACAGCAGCTATTTAAGAATATTACAAGGGCAAGCAGGGCCTTCAAAAGTGAGCTAAATTTTAATTAGAGCAAGAAGGTAAACTGAAGCTTAATGGAAGAAGCTAAGGATGAAGGGGCTTTCTTAACGACAGACCTTGTGTTATGGAGAAGGAATCTGGAGTGTCAAGCTTGGGTGGGCGATCATGTCAGAGCGGAGGTTTTACAAATAATGAAGGATGATCATGGCATCTTGTGTTTCCAAAGTCCAGGGAGGTAAAAACTGGAATGAAGGGAATGATGGGATTAGTTCTGATTACCTCTTGGAGGGAAGAGCATAATCTGTCCAGTTGTACACTAAATGGGTGACTGGTTTCAGGCACTTTGATGTGGGGAAACAATGACCGGTGAGTTGCCCAAGAGAGAGTGGTTGACCTGCCAGGAGTGATGCAGTGTAGGGCAGCATGATTTTAAAGAGTCCTCTCCTTTACTGTATCTCTGACATAACTATTTTCCCACAAGCAATATGACCTCAGTTCATTACATGTGAACATTAATATACATCCTAAAGAGAACTGCTTCTAAATTACCTGACCATAGGGACACTGAATGCTTTCCAAGTTCCAAATTAAAGAAAAACTTAGTACTTCCATTTCTAATTCCAGTTTGGCCAAAGAAGTAATAGATTAGTTCACTCAGTTTCCTCTATTTTTCTTGGGTTCCTGACTAGTCAAAGAACATGTGTGGATGACCCACAGACATGAAAATAGTATGGGAGCCGGGGCGGGGAGTGGGATGGGCAGGGGGAGGGCAAAGGGGGAAAAACTGGGACAACTGTAACAGAATAACCAAAAAAAAGTGATTAAAAAAAGATTATGATAATTTCTAAGGAAACTCCTTGAAGTATTTTGGTCTTAAAAATAAAGTAAAAATCACTTGACATTTCTGAAGCACTCTAGAAGCTTTTAATTCACTCTCTCTAACTTTGCATTTTTTTCTTTACTTTCTTTTGCTCTTTGAAGAGGACAATGATTTTGAGATTTTCTGATTTAGAAAATTTATCCTAAGACCTTACTCTAGTGTTTTTCTGGCCTTTGTTTCAAAGGCTAGAAATTCAAAGTAAGCATCCTAATCAATTAAAAGCTTCTGATCTTAGGGAGAAAATAATATTGGTTTTACCAAAATCATCAAAAGCTAAAGAATTAAGAACCATAAAATTGATGATTAAAAAGAAAGCTTTGAACAACTAGGACTTTCAGTTTATTTGGAGAGTGGGGGTGGGGATGGGGGAGGGGGTGGGGGAATGACTCCTGTACTTAAAGAATCTCCCATCAGTTTTATTTGCTCTTCTCCAGGGACAAGGTGCTTACCGCAGAGTGTATCTGCAATCTTTTCCTAAAGATACACTAGAGGGTATATAGAGTATTTTCATTAGGTTATTTGTATGATAAAAAGTAATACTTAAAATTTAGGAAAGCCTTTTTGCTGTTGATTGTTGTGGTTTTGGTATAAAATATATTTGGTGTTTTCATTGGTTTTGTCTATTATATTAAAGTCTCACTGGCCAACGAAGAGGGAGGAGCGAGGGAGCAATTTGCTCCCAGGCAGGGTGCCTAGCGGATTGATCAAAGGGGGAAAGCAGGGGTTCAGAGAGGCAGCGGGGGCCCAGAGAGACTGTTTTCTACAGGGGAACTGAGCACCAGAACAGGGACCTTGCACACACACAGGTGCCAGGCCATCAAAGAGGGAAGAGAGTGGGCATGATTTGCTCCCACTCAGTGCCCCTCACGGACTGATCGAGGGGTACAAAATGAGGTGGATTTTCAGCACCGGCCTGGAGCAAATGCAGAGTGGTCAGTGTGGGAGGCACAGTGCTCTGAGGGTGTGGGCTAGAGACTGGGCACCTATGAATACTGTAGCCCAGACTGAGCCTCCATACTTGTGCAACCACAGGAAAGGAAAAAACTGGAGCACAACTCCCCTCCGCCTGCAGGATCAGGGCAGACCTGCAAAACCAGTATGGCAGGTTTAAAATCAGCAGGATGCTTTCTTTTTCCTCAAGACTAAGACAATAAATAGACCTGGAGCTGTGAGAAAACCTGAGACAGATTTTCTCTGAAACCAGAAAGAAGTCCAGAAGGCGAACACCAAAAGTGGAGACAGATTTCACTTAGCTATCCTTTAGAACATGCATTTTTTTTAATTTCTTTTCTTTCTGTTTGTTTAATTCTGTTTTTATTGCTTTTTTTTTTTAATTCTCCCTTTCATATTGCATTTTAATTGTTCTTCTTTCACTTCACTTGTATTACAAATAATATACCACTCTTGGTCTTTTACTTTTCATTCTTTTAAATTCAGATTATATATTTCTTATCATACTATTGTTATTCCAAATCCCACACAGTACCCTTCCATGGTCTTAATCCATTTCGCCATCTTCCTGAGCTTTATTACTGCTGGTGTGAACTGTCTTTTCTCTCACACTACGCCAAGATTCTGTCCCTTATTCTCACTATTTCTCCATCTAACCTCGCAATAAGCCCTCTTCTTTCTTATGTTAGCTCACATTCTTTTCCCTTCTAATAAGAGTCTTATTTCTTTTTCACCTTTTATAAACAGTGGCTAGTTGGGTGGAATACCATGGTTATTGCTGTACTTCTCCAAAGGAACTCTTGCTTCTTCACTACCTGTTTATACTTTAAATCCCATACACTACTCTCCCTCTGTCTTATTCCATTTTGCCTTCACCTTGCCCCCAGTCAGCTGAGTGAGGAATTTTATTTCATTGTTTTCTCTCTCCCTTTTTCTTTTCTTTTTTTCTCCCCTCTCTCAAATTGGGCTTTACTCCTTATTCTTATTAGTTTGCCCCATGCTCTCAAAATCATTTTTTTTACTATAGACATCTCATATTCATTTTTTGCTTCTCTACAATATACTTAGTCCCATGCAACCTTTATTAAACTTTATTCAGCTGTTGTTGCTATCGACCCTGCTGTGGTTTTTCTATAATTTCACTCCTGTTAGTCTAGTACCTTTTCAATTTTACTTCAAACCTCACTGTATACTTTTCCCTTTTCTTACCCCATCATTCCCATTACCTTTTTGTGTTTTACTTATGTTTTAAATTTTGTTCTCTCCCTTTCTTCACCTCAGTTCTATCCCAGCTCTTATCAATTCTCCTCTCTCTCAGCACTCATTAACATTTTCCCCACTTTCAGTCATCTCACATTCCCTTTGTCATACCTTATAACATCTGCAATCTCTCTTCACCTTTTTTAAGCTTAGCTCAATTGCAGTTGAGATTGCTGATGTGGTAAAGGGGTTCTTTTTACTGGTGTAGCTTTGCTTGTGTGGTAATACTGCTTTGTTAACCATCACCTGTACAGCAGTATACAAGACAAGGTGGGAGCTGTAAATATCAGTAAACCCATTGGAGGGGAGAACCCACCAACAAAGGAGCCACCAACCGATAAAGCCCAAGTACAAGAGAGCCCACACAAAAGGAAGAAAGGGCAGCCCTAGAGCATGCAGACAAGGAGATCAAAGAGACCGCACCACTGAGTCCCACAGAACCCCTACCACAGAAGTTCACCCCACAAAGACAAAGCAGACAAAGCAGAGCATCTGGAATTTGATTGCAGAAACAAACAAAAAGAGTCACCTAAAATGGGGAGATAAAAAAGAACGTGCAAGTGAAAGGAATGAAAGATTCGCTAGTAAAAGAGCTAAATGAAATGGATGCAAGCGAACTATCAGACATGTAATTCAAAAGAATGGTTATAAGGATGCTCAAAGAACTCACTGACAACTACAAGGAACTGAGTGGGAACTACAGCAGTATGAAAAAGGAAATAGAAACTATAAACAAGAACCAGGAAAAAATGAAGAACACATAACTGAAATAAAAAATGTACTAGAAAGAATTACAAACAGGCTGGATGAAGTAGAGGACTGAATTAGTAATCTGGAAGACAAGGTAGAAAGAAATACCTAGGTAGAACAGCTGCACACACAAAAAAAAAGACTCAGAAAATATGAAGATAGTTTAAGGGAACTTCAAAATAACATGAAACACAACGTTTGAATCCTAAGAATACTAGAAGGAGAAGGAAAGGAGCAAGGTATAGAAAACCTGTTTGGAAAAAAAAAAAAAAAAATGACAGAACACTTCCCTAACCTGGAGAGGGGAAAAGCCACACAAGTTCAGGAAGCACAGAGGGTCCCAATCAAAATGAACACAAAGAGGCCCACTCCAACACACATCATAATTAAAATGGCAAAATGTAAAGACAAAGAGAGAATCCTAAAGGCAGTAGGGAGAAATAGTAACACATAAGGGAGCCCCAACAAGGCTAGCAGCTGATTTCTCAAAAGAAATACTACAAGCCAGAAGGAAATGGCAGGAAATATTCCAAGTAATGAAAGGCAAAGGCCTGCAACCAAGACCTGCTTCCATTTTAATTGACAGCCTCTACCCAGCGAGGCTCTCATTTCAAATGGAAGGCAAAATAAGGAGCTTCCCAGACAAAGGCTATAAGAATACACCTCCACCAAACCAGCACTGCAAGATATGCTAAAGGGACTTCTTGAAGAAGAAGGGAAAGAGTGAGAGAGACAGAGGTACACAAGTACAAAGGCAGAAAAATAAATAAGTATCAATAATAATCTTAAACATAAATGGATTAAATACTCCAATCAAAAGACA
>PVJI01017920.1:0-34518 GCA_004026765.1 Micronycteris hirsuta
AGGCGCCCGCAGAGCGGTACTGGCCTCCGCCTCTGCATGGTCTGCCTCTGCGATGTCCAAGTGTCCCCGTGAGTTCAGTGACAAGTTGGTCAGCCTCCGGAGGAATCCCCGTGAGTTCAGTGACAAGTTGGTCAGCCTCTGGAGGAATCCCTAAGAGCTGCATGCCCTTCTGCTTGCACCCGAACAGTCTGCGAAGGAGCTCAGCAGAGCAGGCCGGGGAGGTCAGCGCTGGCGGAGAGGCCCTTCATGAGTGGAGTGGTGGTGCCGCGTGGCGCCTCTGGGCTCTCAGGTCTCAGGTGTGTCGTGGAGGAAGGGGGCCGCCCGCGGGAAGGCTGGGACCCTCCCAGGCCCGGGGGTGAGGGGCAGCTGCTCAGACGAGGCAGTTCCCGTCCTCTGCCCGTCAGCCCTGGCCTCTGGGGTGCAGCTGCAATTGGACAGGCTACAATTTGAGATCCCCCCCAAAATGACAATATGGCAAAAGTGACACTGGCTAAAGTCTGCTCTCCCAGTGGCCTTTGGGATTCGTCCAGAGCGGAAATACCGTGTGAACTCGTCTCTGCGCTAGCCAGCTCCCTAAAACTAACAGTGCAAGCGAGAGTGGTTGCTCTGAAGGAGACACGGGAACCACAGGGGCTGAGCTATTTAGGGATTGCAAAAGGTTTTCAGTCTGCACTGGAACAGCAAAACCAGCACCTATACAGTACCCTTCCACAGCAAGGCTGTTCTGAGTTCCAAATCAAACCAACTGCTTCTAAAAGTCAGAAAGCCAAGGAGACACCCAGGCCCCCAAATCTGCCTGCACAGGCGGGAGGTCAGCCCATGGCCCTCTGTGGTCGTGCAGAGGGACGAGAAACCCGGGGGGGCCCGTCACACGCAAGGTTCCTCTTGCTCCAACATAAAGCAAGCACATAAAGTGTGAAAGCAAGAGGGTTTTAAAGTCAAAAGAGAAATTCTGCAAGTGTGTTTTAAAAAAGGAAAACAGGGACGTTAACTGAAAACTGTCTCATTTGGCGCTTCTGTTTCCGACCTGACATCTGGTCACAACATCTGGGTCATGGGGGAGGGACAAAGCCCAAACCCTTAGAGCACAGGCAGATGTGGCCGTGACCTTACACATTACGCGCGTTTGTACACACGTCTGTCTGTCTTCTAACTTAAATTGAGAAAACAGAAAAGACCGGTCAACTCCCAAACCAGTCTGTGTATCTCGAACCCTCGACCAGCCAGGTCTGCGGGGCACAGTCAGCTCCGTGTGAACCAGCACAGAACCGTGACCTGGCGAATCACACGCTGAGCGCCACCCAGGACTGTCTGCCCCGCCCCCGCCCCCACTCTGTCAGGTGGCGCTGTGCGGGACGCGGTTTATGTTACAACCTCAGCAGGAGTTAAACATTAAAAAAGGAATCAGGAAGAACGTTACTGTTGCGTTACTCGGGTAAAGAACTGAGGACGTGACCAGTGCCCTGGGACGGGGTGGCGGCGACGTCACAGGAAGTGCGAGCAAGTGAGGGCGCAGGGGAGGGCGGCCAGACCCGCCACCGGTCCCACGTGCCTCCCGGTCTCCGAGGGTGCGCATCAGCAGCGTGTGCTCTGGGTGTTTACCGCCACCTCGTGGCCGTGCCGCGGATCGGCGGCGAGCCGCCAGGCCGCCGCGGACCCGGAGAGCCGCGGGGCGCAGCTGAGCCTGTGACTGATGCCGGCTCGGCTCTGAGAGCCGCACGGAGACAGCCACGCAACCGGTGCGGTTGCGTGAAACCTGGCTGTCCCGCACAGCGGGGCTGGAGGGAAGGAAGCGGCCTGCATTTTGTTCTCAAATTACTTCCCCCTTTAAAAAGCTCTTTAGCTCTCTTAAAAACGAATAAACCGTTAGCGCCTCCCTTTAGGGAAGGGCCAATCTGCCCAAGGGCAACTCCACCTGGGCTTGAGGAGCCCGTGACCCCGCCAGGCTGAGATCTGTGGCCCTGCACCCACCCGCCTCCCCGGGGACGCAGGCCCCTCGCCGAATGCCGCGTCTGCACGGCTCCGGCCCGGGCCTCCGCTTCACTCCGCGGGGAGGTCAGGCGCACCTGGCCCCATAGCGATGCACCTGCTCCCCTGCCGTCTCCACTCGAGGCGCATCTGCTGCGTGGCCTACTCGCCCCTGAGCGCACTCGCTCCGCACGCTGGCTGTCTCCCCGTCGGCCCCAGCCCGCTCAGCCCACGGCCGGCCACCGTGTTCCGCGCCCCCCCTGCCGCCGCACTTGTCCCCGGCGAGGGACGCCACACTGGGCGTCACCTTGCTGCCGGTGGCACTGCTGCGCACATGCCCTGGGGACTCCGTGTCCTGCAGGACTGCGGAACCCCGGCCTTGCCAGGCCTCTCCAGCTGTTTCTTCTCTGTTCACGCCCAGGGCAGCTGTGGCTCCCGGCTCCTGGCGGTCGTCATGCTGGTCCCGGAGGCCTCCGCCCGCCCCTGCCCCGTGGACTGTCTCTGAACCTCGGCTCTCGGCCCACCTCTCTCCCCGGGGCGCTCGGCACCCCAAGGTCAACGCGTCCCCTCCCCTCCTCGCTCTTGCTCAGCCGGTGCCACCAGCACCGACACCAACAACCGGGCTCCACACCTGGGCGTCCGTCGTTCCAGACTTTCTCTGTGGAGCCCAGCAGCCCTTGCCCTTCCCAGTCACGGCCCCCAGTTCCCCTCCTGCTGACAGCGCTCCCAGGGAAGGCCTTCGGTGTCCCGCTCAGTTCTTCACCCTCCCAATGGGTAGCTGGGGACCCCCCACCACAGAGGGGGCGCCTCCGCTCGGGAGGCCCGCACTCGCGTGAACCACAGCGTGCCCTCAGGGGACAGTAACGGGACAGGGAGCTGAGGTCGCACAGGCAGACTGTGAGCACCGCGCGAACACAGGGGAGACACCGCACCCTGCTGTATTCAGGGACGTCGCCTGCGAGCCGAGGAGCGAGCTACACGAGCCCGGCTCGTCGGGGCGCCGGGGAGGGGGGGCCTGCAACGGGCCGCACGACTGGAGGAGAGGCCGAGGGCAGGGGTGGTGAGGCGCTCAGCTGCGCGCGCTTTGCAGCGGCGACCCGGCGGTGTGCGCCGGGAGGGGGCAAGGAGACGGCGCCGCCTGATGGGCGGGCGGCGGGCGGCAGCCGGCAACCGGCAGGTCCCCCGGGCGGGGAAGCGCCGCCAGGTGGGGATAGAATCTGCAGGCTCGGCCACCGGTTGGCAGCCGGCGCAGCGGCCGTGCGCCTGTGACCCGCAGCTGCAGCCTCATTGGACCAGAACGGGCCGTGTCCTCAGGGCACTGGCGTCGGAAACGACAAAGTCTGCGCGCCCGTCACTCGCCATTGCGTGGGCGCCCAGCGCGTACGGGGTTAAGTCGCTGCCGAGGGTTAGTGACGGAGGTGCAGGTGCCTCTGCGTCTGAAACAGGTCACTCGACTCGCGGGACCTGCGGTCACGGCCGAACCTGTCTGCCGAGCCCGGCTTTCCGCGAGGAGTCCGGCCCCACCCGGGCGTCCCGCGTCCCTGCGAGCACCCGCGCGCAGCCACGGACCCCTGACTGCGAACTTGGGGACCCGTCGGATTCCCAAGGGTCGCGAACCGGGCTGCCCTCCACTGCCCCCCCGGAAGCGCTCGAAATCGCTCCACCTCCCTCCGCGGGGACGGGAGCCCGGGCCCGGCTCGGAGTCTGCCTGCTTCTCGAGCAGACGGGCTGCGACGGGCGAACCCTGCCTGGGGGTCCGCGCGCCGCCGCCTCCGCCAGGTGCGAGCCGCGTCCACCCGGGCCGCCCCACCCACGGAACCCGGCGCTCCTGCCGGCCGCGCTCCGACGACTCCTTCCCGGCCGGTGCCTCGGGGCGGCGCGGAGCCCCGGCGCCAGGCCCCCGCCCCCGCCCCGTGTCCTCTGGGCTCACACAAACGACGGAAGGGACGCTGGGGCCTTCGCCTCGTACTCAATCTAGCTGTCGCATTGCCAGCGCGAAGTCGCCCCACAGCGACGCCGCCACAGCGGCTATCCAGCCCGAAGACGGACGAAGCTTTTTGACTCGCGCGCCAACCCGTAGAGTGGCCCGCACAGGGCGTTCTGCGCAAGGACGGAAGCTTTAGTGCCGCGCTTCCGGGAGGCCGCCGCGCACCGCCCCCGCGCAGAAGCACTGGATTGGCTGACGGCTCGCGATCTCTGAATCTCGCGGGAAGAGACTGAGGGGGCGGCCGCCGGTGCGTCTGCCCTCCGGTTCCCCGCCCCCGCCTCTGCCGCGGCTGTCGCCTCCGCTTCCCCCTGCCCGGCGTCTTTGTGCCCCCTCCCCGCCCGGCCCGGCCCGGCCTCCCGAGCGGCCGCGGAGACTGCGCAGCGCGGGAGGCGGGATCCGCACGGTAAGATGGCCGCGGGGGGCCCAGGCGATCGGGCCGAGCGGGAGCGCGGTGGGGCGGGGAGGGGGCCGGACCCGCGCCGGTTCTCGGGGGGTCGCGCCTCCGCGCAGATGTCTGGTCGGGGCTTGTTCTCCGGCAGCTGCGGCGTCCCCTGACTTTGCAAGTCAAACTGCGCGTTGCCCCTGGCCGGAGCGGTGCCGGGCGCAGCGATCCCCACCGGGGCATCACCGCCAAGGGCGGCTCTGCGTTCGTAAGTGGTCGCGAACCGGAGTACGGAGACATGCACGTGTGTCTCAGCCAAGGGGTCGGTTTTTGGAACAACTGCTTCCAGCAAAACCGACCTGGCGAGGACGGAAACTGCCGCTTGGGAAGCGAGTGCTCCTCGTCGGAGCTGGGAAGTTGAGTTCTCTGTCCGCTGCTGTTGGACCGCGGACTTCTCCGAAGTGGTCGCTTTCGAAAGTCGCTCTCGCCACCCTGGAGTCGTGCGGCCGGTGTAGCGTCCCAACGGGAACTCAGGAAAGGTGCCTTCTTGTCTCGTGTGGGAACGAGCCTTTGATCTGAGTTGCGCAGTTCGCAGCGGCCCCGAGGGGTGGGTGTTTGTTTTAGGAACGACACCTCTTGGTTGTGTGATAGGAGCCTGTTGTCCTTTGCTGCGCCCTGAGCGCCGGCGTCTTTCAGGAACCCGGACTTTGCCTTGTTCCCCTCTGCTCCCCACCCCACTCTTCCTGGGTGGTCTGTGCCGGACTCTGGGCTGTCCATACTTATGTTTCCCTAATTAGTGTTCCCAGCACTGAGCCCGCCACTTGTAGTCCAGGTGCCTGCTAGACCTCAGCTCTGCCCTGACAGGCAGCTCAAACTGGCCGTGCTCCCCAAACCTGTTCCTGTCTCAGCCCTGCCCCGCTGTCTGTGGCCCCGTCCTTCACGGGCTCAGCTGGAACCCTCCACCCGTTCTCTGATTCCTCCATGCTTGGTCCAGCAGCCAAGCCCATGGACATCCGCAGCTCTAATGCTCTGGGTCCCTCTGGTCTGATGGCTCCTTACTGGTCCTCCTGCTCAGCTCTCACCACCCCACATCGCTGTCTTTTAACTTTAAAGTTTATTGAAGCATCGAGCAGGCACTTCACTGGGTATAAAGTAGTGTCCTTAACGTGCACGTCAGTGACGAGGGATAAAGCCATGCGGACCCTGGTGGGCTGGCCTGTCCCTGGAGGCCAGGTGGTGCTCCTGGGCTGGCACCTGTCTACCTCTCCTTCCTTGGTAGCACCTCATGAGAATCCCGTTTCATGTGTATTTACGTCTAGATTTTACGTAGAGTCTGCCTCGTTTTCCTTGTTTTGTTCTTTACTTGCTGTATCAGCAGCCGGTTTCTGAGAGCCGTCCACGTGGCTGTGTCCCTTGGTTGTGACCATGTGAACACACGCTCACACACGCTCACAACCCCCTCAGCAGCCTGGCCTCCGAATAGCTCTGAAGACCGAGGGTTCGTTTTCCACCTGTTTGGTGGTGAAGCCTGACCTGATGGAGGCTGTTAAATGGCCACCGTCCCACTCAGCGCCAGTGTTCACCCATTTCACCAAAGAAACGAGGCCGGATTATGGCCACCACCCCAGACCCCAGGAGGATGTCCAGTAACGTCGTATAGTTTGAGCCACGCAGCCTTCGTGTGATCTGGAAAGTTCTGGATCCTGGCACGTACCTGCTCCAGTCGTGGCTCATGCAGCTGTCAGACAGACGTTGGCAGGTGGCTTCCCTGCTCCTTTCGTCTTGGCTGGAGTTTCTGTGAACAGGCCCGTCTGCCTTGCGGTGGGAGAGGTTCAGGGTCTCCGCCTGGTGGGAGTGGCACTGGGGGCTGCAGGGAGAGCTCCATGCTGGTACCGCGGGGCGTCACTTCTCCGTCTCTGCCAGTCTGGGGGCCGATGGCGAGCTTCTCGTGAGCCTGTGGGCCACAGCGTACAACCCTCGCTCACCCCTCCGGTGCTGCCAGCAGTGCCCAGCGGACAATCTGTGTCAGCCCCTCCTCAGCTGGGTGCCTCGTTCACTCTGACCCCGGGCAACCCGGGATCTCTAGGTGCTTGCTTGGGCCCCGGCTCCTTCTGGCTCCATCCTACCTTCTGATGGCCCGGCCTCCTCCCAGGTGGCAGGCCCTTCTCCAGGTTTCAATCTCCTTCCCACTCCCCGTGCCTCCTGCTGCATCGCCATGTGTCCCTGAAAGGGTCTCAGTCGTTGGAGAGTTCTCCCCCGCTCTGACTCGCTCTCATTCTGCAGAAGTGAGCCAGAATGAGTTACACGGAAAAGCCCGACGAGATCACGAAGGACGAGTGGATGGAAAAGCTAAACAACTTGCATGTGCAGCGAGCAGACATGAACCGCCTCATCATGAACTACCTGGTCACAGGTAACTACCTGGGCACGGGTAGGGCCTGCGGTCAGGTGCTGCGGACTCTCCCTCTCGGGGTGCGCGCTCTGAGCTCCCCACCGAGCCCTGTGCACGGTGAGGCCAGTTCTGGCACCGGAACACGCGGTGCCGGCCTGCAGGCTGCACGTGGCCACGTCAGTGATCCCCGCCCCTGGCGGGCAGGCTGCATGCCCGGCTCTGGGACCTGGGCCTCTAACATGTCTGCAGCCAGCCACTGTCGCCGAGAACGTTCCGGCACGCGTTCAGAGCCCCAGCCGGTGCTCTGTCCTGGCCAGCCTGGTGCAGGCCCCCAGGCTGTTTTACAGGGTGCCGCTCAGCTCAGAGGAGGGGAGGGCTGGGCAGAGCATAGGAGGGAAACGCAAGGGGTCCGTAGCTGACACCCAGCCCCCGTGACAGTGGGAAGGAGAGGGGGATTCTGCATGCAGCGGGATACCCCCAGAAGGGATAAGTCTCCTTCTCCCACCCCCTGCCTTGCTAGTGTCCGTGGAGATTTTTTTTTGACAGGTGAGGAGGGAACGCGAGGCAGTGGCTGTGGGGGTGTGAAGAGGGGACACAGACTACTTCCATGGGGAGGGCCGTGGGCTCCTGGAGAGGAGGGTGTGGCCAGGTCCTCGAGGCCCCGCAGATGCCCAGGGTCGAGGCTCCTTTGGGGAGCCTGCGCCAGCACGTGGGGCTTTGTTTCCTGTGTTTCGAGGGCAGAGGGGCCAGTGCCCAGCCCGGAGGAGGTCGGTTCACATGGGGTCGTTTGCTCGAGGCGGGTGGGCTCTGTCTCTGCGACGCAGCGGTGTTGTGTGGCAGCTGGCGACATTCCCAGTGGCGGGGGCCTGGCTTCCGTTTCCAGAGGGCTTTAAGGAAGCTGCAGAGAAGTTCCGGATGGAATCCGGGATCGAGCCCAGTGTGGACCTGGACACCCTCGACGAGCGAATCAAGATTCGCGAGATGATCCTGAAGGGGCAGATCCAGGAGGCCATTGCCTTGATCAACAGCCTGCACCCTGAGCTGCTGGACACCAACCGCTACCTGTACTTCCACCTGCAGGTGAGTCGGGGCGGGGGGGGGGGGGCCCTGCCATGCGGGGCCTGGGTAGGTGACGTGCAGATTCTGGAGCGGTGCTTCCTTCCCGCGGGGAGGGGTCTGAGCTCGTCTGAAATGGAAACGTTGTGACTCGGGCAGCTCAGGAAGTGTCCTTGTAGACGCCTTTCGGAGGGGAGAACAGCGCGGTGCCGCTGGGGCCACAGGCTCCATGCAGGCGTCTCAGCCCGTGCCCCTCACCCCGACCAGCAACAGCACCTGATCGAGCTGATCCGCCAGCGGGAGACGGAGGCGGCGCTGGAGTTCGCGCAGACGCAGCTGGCGGAGCAGGGGGAGGAGAGCAGGGAGTGCCTGACGGAGATGGAGCGCACGCTGGCCCTGCTGGCCTTCGACAGCCCCGAGGACTCGCCCTTCGGGGACCTGCTGAACATGATGCAGCGGCAGAAGGTGAGGGCGCGACACGGTGACCCCCTGTGGGAGGGGGCAGGCCGTTCCCGGGTGTCCCGCCCCTCGTCGCACGGACAGGGCAGAGAGCTGCAGCCTCCCCCTCCAGCCGGCGGCCCTCGGACAGCACGGGACATGTGGGCGCCACACACAGCTCTGACTGCCCAGGACCCCGACCGCGAGCAGTCGTCCCCCAGCCCCGCCCCCACGGGCGCCAGGGTCTGGGAGGTCCAGTCCCTGGGCGATGGGTGTGGCGGTGCCCGTGGTGGGCCCTGCGGTGGGTGGGGACCCGGGGTGCAGAGGGCTGCCTGCGTGTGTGGAGAAAACCCGCGTGTGGTGGGCCCACGCGGTGTGAACCCACGCTGTCAGGGCTTGGCCGGGTTCGAGCCCCCGCCCATCTTCCTCACTAATCTTCCCCACCTTCCTGTTGTCGGGGGGACTCTCCGAAACGGGTCCTAAGTGCATTTTATTTCACTCCCAGCACCCGAAGCTTCCTGCCTTGGCTGTTGGTCCTGTGTTCCGGCTGGCGGGCTGGCGGCCACCTCCCCTGATACGGCTCCCTATCCCTCCCCCACCCCTGACCCCTCCACTGCCCTCCAGGGCAGGTCCCCTTGAGGCTGCGGGGGATGGAGCTTGTCGACCCGCTCTGCTCTTTCCTCCAGCCGGGCTCGCGGCACGGCCAGCGGTGGATGCGGCGTCTGCCGACTGGCCGTGAGCCCCTTCTGGGCAGGGGCGGGGGCTCACCCGGCCGAGGGCCTTGTGAGGGTCTCGGGAACGACAGGCTCCTCTTGGGGGCCTGGCTCCCTGCGCGTGGCGTCTCACGGGCTGCCTGTGTCCTCCAGGTGTGGAGCGAGGTCAACCAGGCCGTCCTGGATTACGAGAACCGCGAGTCCACGCCCAAGCTGGCAAAGTTACTGAAGCTCCTCCTTTGGGCTCAGAACGAGCTGGACCAGAAGAAAGTGAAGTACCCCAAAATGACGGACCTCAGCAAAGGCGTCATTGAGGAGCCCAAGTAGACCTGTGCACCCCGGGACCCCACGCGGCGCCGCCCAGCACTGGCCGGGACATCTGGCTGTGACTGGAAGTCTTCTCTCCCCTTCACTTTCTGCTCACCTGGCACCTCTTTTAACGGGAAGAACAGCCCCTACAATGCCTGACGGCGCGGTGAGAGACTGGTCCTCAGAGGCTGCTGTGCCGTGGGGACGCCCACTGCCCGCCAGCCCCCGAGCCCCCGAGCAGCACGGCTGCAGTCCTGCCCTCTGTGGGCTGCGGGCGGGTGGCCGCTGCCTCCGTCCTCCCGGGTCTGTGTGCACAGGCGGCCCTCCTGGGTCTGTGTGCGCAGCCCCCACAGCAGACTGGGGGTCCCGGCGCAGAGGCCTGGGTGCGGGGCCCTGCCTGGCCTCTCCCCGTCGGGCCGGGCTGTGTGGATTCGGGGCCCACGTGTGTGGGGGCGGGCGGTGTGTTTTTTAATTTTCCAAATATATATTTTGGTGCTGTATGTGGTCAGAGACTCTTTCCTGGTGGATCCACAGACGATCTCTTCTGGGCAGTTCTGTTGAAAATAAAGGTTTTGCTTTGACTTCAGGAATGACTGAAGTGGCCTCTCGATCAAGCTTTAGTCGTCCTGAACAAAACGTGTGTGTGAACAAGCCTTTCCCTGTGGCGGTGGCAGCGCCCCCGCCCAGCCCCGCAGCGGGAGGGCCACGTGCCCAGCCCTGGCGCGGTGGGGACCAGCTGGGCCTTTCTGAGTGCAGCAGTTTCTGACGCAGGTCACGCCGCAGCCCCCCCACCTGGCTTCGCAGGCCGAGCAGTCAGCAAGGTGATGAGACGCGCTGCCAACCACCCTGCACCCAGGGTGCCCCTGGGTGAGCCTGGTGACGAGAAAGGACAGGCCCCGCGGGCCGGCGCAGTCCCGACCTGGCTCGCGTGGCAGCCCCGTCAGCAGGCTGGGCTCCCTTGCACAGCTGAGGTCCCCTGCCCCGGCTGTTCTCCCCACTGGCTTCTGAAAGTGAAGTGCGCCAGACGCCGGTGAGGATCCCCGCTCCAGGGCAGGAGGGCCCTGGAGGGGCCGGGGGCTGGCACGGCCCTCTCGAGGCCACTGACTCCTGAAATGGCGATTCGGCACCCAGCTGCGCTCCCAATGTGAAACCAAGACACCAATCTGCGTCGAACGCGAATGGTGGTGCCGACGGCCCTCAGACTCACCATCCCTGAGAGCGAGCTGCTGCGGCCCCCCGGGCCCCATGTGTGGGGCCCATGCTGCACTGAGCCCTCACCCTACCACACACATCGTCACTCTGGTCCCCGGTGACAATGTGCCCGTTCTGCGCGTGTTCCTCTCTGCTTGAAAGGGGCCCCGCCCCCACCTGAGGTCCTGGAAATGGAGAGTCCAGAGCCAATTCCTCGCTGTTCACGCTTACCTGTCAGCAATGCGGGGATGTCCTTCGTCACCTGCAGGAAGAGGGACTGGCCTTGCCCGGTGCAGAGAGACGGAGGTGACGTGGGGGAGGCAGCGCTGCCCTTCAGAGAAAGCTGCGCTGGGTGCGGCCCGGGAGCCTGCCAGGGCAGTCGAGGGAGGGACGGTATGAATGAGCCCGAGGGGCCCAAACAAGGTGGTGGGGCCAGCACTGGCACCCTGCTGGGACGGTCAGTCACCCACCCTGGGGTGGGACCAGCCACGGCGAGACGGCAGGAGCCGCCAGCACCCACTGTTTCTAGGCTCCTTTCAGGATGGGACACTTTGGCTGCCACCGAACCTCCCACCTCAGGACAGGAGCCCTGCCAAGCTCAGGGCCTCCAGAGGTGTCAGCGGCTCGCCCCAAGCCCTCTCTCTGCCACACACCCCACCAGCTGAGGCCTGGCGCTTGCCCCTTCTCAGCCCACACTGCTCCACCCTGGCCAGAGCCCCCTGTCCTCGCCCCAGGACTGCAGTGGCCTTGTCTGTGCCCCCTGCCTCCACCCTGGTGGCCCTGAGCTGCCCACCCCCCGGAGCAGCCAGGTGATGCATGACCACGGCCCTCCAGTGGTTCCCACCCTCAGGGTCTCCCCCTGGCCTCCCAGCGGGGGCCGGCACTGCCCCCCGCCACCTTCACAGGTTCCTCTCTCCACCAGCCCCTGTGGCCCCAGGCCTGGGCACCTCGGGAGTTGCCCCTGCCACTCCTCCCAGGGCTCCCACCCTCCCCAGCCGGCTGTGTCTGCCACATGGGCTGAGGCCCTGGGCCCTCACTCAGGCCGGGCTCCCCCTCCAAGCCCAGATCACCTTTGTGAAGAACTCAGGCCTGGTCAGCAAGTGCCTGCTGGGTGGGCCCCAGAGGCCCGGCACTGGCACCTGGTTCAAGATCGCAGGCTGGAGCCCCCTCCAAGATCTGTTTGAAAATGGACGGCTACACTCCAGTCTGTCCCTGCACCTGGTGAGACCACCGTGACTTTCCTCGGAGGAGCGCACAGCCCTGTGAGGCGGGGACCCCGGTTACAGACGGGCACCAGGCTCCCGGCTCAACGACGTGTCCAAGGCCGGCGTCTGCGACCTGGAAGGCCGCCCGGCCCGGCCCCTCCAAAGCCCCATCGGCCCCGTGCGCTGCCCGGGAGTCCCGAGCTACTGTAGGGGGCGGGGGCGGGACGCGGTGGGAGCCTACAGCAGCCGGCTGCGCTCCGGGACCTGCGGGCGGAGGCCGGGTGGAGCGCTGGACCGTGGAGGCGTGCGGGGCTCCAGCCCAGGGCGGGGACCCAGAGGGGCGCCCCGCCTGCTCCTCCGCCCCCCTCCGCCGCCGCGGTGGCTGGACCGTGGAGGCGTGCCGGGCTCCAGCCCAGGGCGGGGACCCAGAGGGGCGCCCCGCCTGCTCCTCCGCCCCCCTCCGCCGCAGCGGTGGCCGACCGTCCGGGGGCGACACGTCCTGGGAGCGCCGGACGGAAGCGCCGCTGGGATTGACACGTGGACTTGGGCGGCGCTGCCCGCGTGGGCTGGCTGGCGGGAGCCGGCTCCGGACTCGCTGCGCCCGATGCAGCCGATGCGGCCGCCCCCGGACCAGGCCCGCGTGGACGCGGCGGAGGACGCCCAGTGGTCCAGGTGCTAGGGCGCAGGGGTCGGGGGAGGGGTCAGAGGGAGGAGCGGTGCGTTCCCTGCGCAAGTGCCCCAGCTGGGTCTCTTTGGCGCGTCCTGGGGGGCAGCCACCACCGACCCCTTAACCCCCCGGGGGAAGGAGCCCACAAGCACCTCCAACCTTCCACGCAGCCGCGGACTGAGTGTCCCCTGAGCCCTGTCCAGGTCGCTGGGGCCCTGGAGGTCGTGCAGGCAGGGCGGCATTCTGGGAGCCCTGCCTGGGGTCTCAGCGTCCTCTGGTTGGGGGGAGGGACACTGGCTGCCATGGTCTCAGGTCCTGGAACTGGCCCTGCCAGGCAGGGCCGCACGGCGGCACCTGAGGACACAGAGGAGAACTTCAGAGCCACCACCCAGGGTGGTCAGGGCAGCCGGGGACTGCTTCTGGCCCGGCAGCTGAGCCCTGCCACCATGTGCTTCGTGTGACGTCAGCAAGGTCCCCTGGGGGAGGGCGGGCCCAGGCCAGTGCCCCACTGCTTTCCATGTCTACGTCCACTGCCATCCGTGTGCAGCCAGGGACCAGACCGGATTCCCAGGGGAGCGGGCTGAGGCCAAGCCAGCTGGACCCTGGGCCCTGCAGTTCCAGGGCCTGTCCACCTCCAGCTTTGGTCCCCAGGGCAGACCCCGTCAGGGCCTCCCTGTCGCCTGCGGGATGATGGCACCCTCCTGCCCCTGCCCCCAGCACGGGTGGCAGGAAGGCCCTAAGGGGTAGTCCCCTGGTGTTGGGGTCACGACAGGGCCTGGGGAGCAGGCTGGCACAGTGAGAGTGTGACCACAAAGCCCCGCTCACAGCCCTGGCCGCATCCCCGGCGAGATTAGGGACTGTTAGAGGTGTGCCCGGCCCGGGTGTGGGTGCCCTCGGCCAGCCTGTCCCTCGCTCCCTCCCCCCGCTCCCTGCTTGTTATCAGGGTGTGGCCTCGCTCTCCGCCTGGGCCAGGTGGCAGCCACCGGGCAGAGGGCGGTGGCTCACGGCCAAGGCACACTCTGCAGACTTCCTCTCAGGCGGCACTCTGACAGCTTGGGCGCTTAACCGCTTCCCTCTGCTCGGTGTGAAAGTGGCACTTGAGCCCCGACGGTGACGGGCAGGGCTAGCGGGTCTCCTGCAGGGGCCCGTGGGTCCTGCGTGGAGCCGAGCTCAGTGGGGGGAGGAGGTTGTTCTCTCCCCTGAGTGGGCGATGATAGTAACAATAATCGCCACTGTGTATGGCCCCCGACTCGGGTGCATCGGCCTGCACTGCTCCGTCCAGCCCCACCCCGGGTGTGGGGTGGCCAGCAGCCCCAGACCCGCCTGTCCTCTCAGCTGCGGCCCTCCTGGCCCGCGGCGCCCGCAGCTCAGTTCCCTTTTCTGAACCAAGGGCCATGTGACTGCGTGTTTGCTCAGCAGGGTGGGCCGTTGCACAAGGGCTGCGGCAGGAAGCACAGGGTTCTGGGAGCTTCACGGGGGGCATCTTGATGGTGGGGGGGGCTTGGGGCCGGGCCGGGCAGGCAGGAGGAATCTCTGAAGCCTCTCCCACTGTGGGAGTGAGGGTCCTGGGCCTGGCATCCTAATCAGCTGGCTGCGTCTGGGTCACACCTCCAGCCAGACATCCTCTGTCTGTGTCCCCAGCAGCTGTAAAGGACAGCCCTTCGCTCACCTGGCTGCCACTGCTCACCAGCTTAGGGACGGGGCCCCAGGAGAGCAGACAGCCCCTGAGGGCCCGGCTCCCAAGGTCACGGCGAAGGAGCACCTGTGGGGTGGGCATGCTGAGAGCGGGTGAGCCTGCGCTGCTCTGACCATGTAAAGGAGCGATGCCCGTTTGGACCCTGGCTGTTTGGGGGCAGGGGGGGCGGCCGGGATCCCCGTGCACTCTGCTCCCCTCATCTGCCCGGCAGTGAAAACCAGAACCGTGGGCCTGCGTGGGTCCCCCCCAGGACGCATGTCTGGGGGCCTCAGCCCTGCTGGGGACCAGGCACGGTCGCAGGTGCTCCCCCAGCTCCCTTGGGTGGCGGTTAGGGCGGCCGGGCTCTGTGTGTCCCTGGTAAGTCCAGCGGGGCTGTGTGCGCAGAAGGAGCAAAGTCCCAGACAGTTCTGCAGCCCTGGAGCCGGGCGCCGGGTGCCGGAGCGTGGGCGGTGATCTCTGGGCAAGCTTTGTCCGGTCTTGGGGAGAGAGTCGGGCGACCTTCCGATGTGTGAAGCAGGTAGTGGCAGGGGGTGCCCTGGAGCCCCACCCATGGGACCCCGCGGAACATCCAGAGACCCAGCTTGAAATCCAAGGTCCGGTACCACCTCTTCACTGTACCCATGGGGAAACTGAGGCCCGGGGCAGAGCCAGGGTTCCTGGCTCACTGCCCCGCCTTCCTCTCCCCGCTGAGTCCCCAGCCATTTTCCTGGGTGACTTTGATGTACTCTGTCCAGCAGCATGGCCTCTCACCTTTGACCCTCTCCTCCCCAGCGATCTCTCAGGGCACAAACACATGATGTGCCCCTCCCACAGCCTGATCTCCGCCTGCAGCATCTCACCCGGGGGGAGGACAGGTGGGCGAGTCCCTGTCAGGGACACCCCCGCCCCCATGCAAGTCAGCAGGGAGGCCTCCTTCCCCAGTCCCCACCTCCCACCGCGCTCGGGGAGTGCTGTCCTTTAGGTCAGTTGCAGAGCCGCTGTGACAGTGGCTCGGCGTCCACGGGCTCCGCGCCGGCCCCCGTCTGTCACACCTGAGACCAGTGTCCTGCGTTGGTCCGGGGCAGGGGCTGGTGCCAGCACCGCTGCAAACCCAGGCCGGCCGTGCACTCTGGCCTCTGCAGCTCCTCCCTGCTGTCCAGGCCCCGGCGCCCCCCCACGCCCTGGTCCTCACGGCAGGTGTCCGGGCTGCAGCACTTTCTGACCGCTCTTGGCTTTGGTGACAGACAGTCGAGGAGCACCGGCCAGTTCTGTGGGCGCTCCCTCTGTGGACATTTGTCTGGAGGCCTTCCCAGCAGCCAGGGCTGCCTCACCCCTGCCCGGGTTCCTCCCGGGGGTCCCACAGCCCCGTGTCCCCTTCCTGGAGGCCCAGCACTGCCCGCCCAAGGTCCTCTTGCAGAGGACCCCCCTCTCTGTCTCAGCTGGGTCCTCTCGCCCAGCCTGCTGCCCCCTCGGTGGGTGACCAGCTGCCAGCTCCCACCTGGGCACCTTCCGGGGCCCCTCAGTCCATGGCCAGCGCAGCGGCCCTGCAGCCGGCCATGCAGGCTGCTCCAGACCTCTGCTGCTTGGGGCGCCACTCCGAGGGCCCGTCCGCATTCTCCTGGGAATCAGCAGGGGGCACCTGGATGCTTGGAGGTGGCCCAGGGCCTCCGTCAGACTCTGCCTACCCCGGGCCTGACCGGTGCCTCCTGTCCCGCAGGCCCGAGTGCCAGGCGTGGACGGGGACGCTGCTGCTGGGCACATGCCTGCTCTACTGCGCCCGCGTCAGCGTGCCCATCTGCACCATCTCTATGAGCCAGGACTTCGGCTGGAACAAGAAAGAAGCCGGGATCGTGCTCAGCAGCTTCTTCTGGGGCTACTGCCTGACGCAGATCGTGGGCGGCCACCTAGGGGACCGGTAACCGCTGCCTGCTCCCCACACTGGGCTGGAGTGCTCTGGGGGTGGCCTCCTGGGAAGTCCCTGTGGGGACAGTCCCCCCTGAGGAAGTCGGAGCTGGGAGACCCAGGGTCCCGGCAGGGCGGGGGTGCATGGCCCTGCTTCAGTGCCCGGCACTCTGGTGAGGGCTCTGGTGGGGAGGGATGGACAGACAGACGACACTCCCTGCTCTCATGCTCGGCCTCCAGCCAGGGCTGCTCCGAGGAGGGACGGCCGGGCCCCGACCTGGGTGCGTGTCCCTGCAGCCGGATCGCTGGTCCAGCAGCTCATCCCGGCTGCCTGGCCCCCCCATTGCCATCCTCTTGCCCCCCCAGGATCGGGGGTGAGAAGGTCATCCTGATGTCGGCCTGCGCCTGGGGCCTCATCACGGCCGCCACCCCGCTGCTCGCGCACCTGGGCAGCGCCCACCTGGTCGTCGTGACCTTCTCGCGCATCCTCACGGGCTTGCTGCAAGGTAGGCACGCCCCGGGGGCTTCCCTCACACCGCTGGCCCTGGGCCCTCAGTCACGGGAGTGTGTGCACACGAGTGTGTGCTCGGGCGTGTGTTCGTGCAGGCTGGTGCTCTGCGTGTGCATGTGTGTGCCCGTGCGTGGCGAGTGGTGACTTGGCTGGATGATGCCTTGGCACCTGAGCAACTTCCGTTTCTAGAAACGTTTCACAGTCCGGCACGTTCTAGTGTTGGCCCCCCCGCCCCGTGCCCACACGGCTGCTCCGGGACCAGGCTGCTGTGCGGCAACCGTCTGTCAGCACCAGCAGGCTGACAGGCAGAAGTTAGACTTCTGGAGAGAGCCCCTCAAAGACCCCCGTGGCCCGGGCGAGCCGGGGCAGGTGACGCACACCCCTGTCCAGGGACCGGATGGGCCCTGAGCTCCTGCCTGCCGCGGCCTGGCACCTGACAGC
Source organism: Micronycteris hirsuta (assembly GCA_004026765.1). Taxonomy (NCBI): domain Eukaryota; kingdom Metazoa; phylum Chordata; class Mammalia; order Chiroptera; family Phyllostomidae; genus Micronycteris; species Micronycteris hirsuta. Next base: position 16,838 of record PVJI01017920.1, read on the forward strand.
ATCCGTCTCCTGGACGCAATCCCAGTGTGTGGGTACTGGCCCTTCCTCGCCACATCACCCCACCTGCTGCGGAAGGGACCGTTGGTGACCCCTCAGACCTGGGGTCCCCAGGTCTCCTGGAACTGGCCTGTGCCTGTTTTCTGACCAGCCCCACTGGTCCGGCCCCTGGATGGTCCTGGTGGACTGGCCTCTGTGTTCCTGTGAACCCTCCGCTCGTGGTCCCCGCAGGGCTGTGGCCGGTGCTGTCCGTCCTGTGCACAAGGTCCCAGGGCTGGGCCGCAGGGCTCAGGCGGCTTCCCCCCATCCTCCTGGGAGGCGAAAGGACGTCTCTGTGGCTGCTCTGTGGCCCGTTGTGAGGGACAGACCTGGGCTCCGGGGGCTGCTGTCACCCTGGGGGGCTGGCGCTCTGCGTGGGCAAGGTCCAGGGCCTGGAGCGGAAGGCAGGGACCAAGTCCTGCCCTGGTCCCCTGCCTCTCATTCCCCCAGGTGCTTTTGGAGAAAAACACAGCATTATAGGCAAGAGTGGAAGTCCCCAAAGCAGTTTTTTAAAAACTAGATGTTGAAATAATGATAGATTCACAGGAAGTTGCAGAGAAACACAGGGAAGTTCTGTGCCCTCTCCCTGCCTGCCTGTGGGGGCAGCACCATGCCCAGGGCCCAGCCCGGTGGTCCCGCAGACCCTCAGGGCTCCCTGGTCGTGTGTGCGCTGTGGGCACGTGTGTATGTGTGTGCTGGTGGACATGTCACACGTGTGTGCCAGGACTCCAGAGCTGCTGTGGCCTGGCAGCGGGGTGACAGTGACTGCTGGTCCCTCGGTGACGTGAGCGTGAAGGACACCACAAGCTGAATAATCACCGACAGGGTGCTTTCCGGCCTGGCTCTCCCCTCAGCTGGCTGCCCTCGCCGACCCCTGCATTCTCCGCCCGCTCCAGGGGTCTACTTCCCCGCGCTGACCAGCCTGCTGTCGCGGAGGGTCCGGGAGAGCCAGCGTGCCTTCACCTACAGCGCCGTGGGCGCCGGCTCCCAGGTCGGGTGAGTGCCAGCCTTGCCCGGCGTGAAAACTCCGTGCCCTTGCTCCCCCGGCCGCCCAGGGGCTCCGTGTGGAAGGACGTCTCTCTGTCCAGAGCGGCTCAGGCTCCTCACTTCGCTGCTGCGAGGCGAGGGGTGCCTGTGGGTGGGCGGCAGCAGCCAAATCAGAGCCCAGGCTGCCTAGAGCAGGGGCTTCAGAGGGGCAGCATGGGCCGCCAGGGCACACTCTGGACTTACCTGGAAGTTCCCTTCACCTGGGCATCCTGGGCCCTCAGCAGGGGTCAGGGAGAGGAGAGGAAGCCACCTCCCAGGCCCAGTGGCCGCCACCCGGGGCCCAGCTGTCTTCCCCGCAGTGTCTCCTGGCCAGTGGGGGCAGCGGGGAAGCAGCCCCTGAGCAGACCGGCCGCTGATGTGCGGGGCACCTGGGATTTATTCTGAAGCAGCCTGCGCCGCGGTTGCAGGCCCATTGAAGGCCAAGGAGCGAGACGCTCACGCCCACAGGGCCCTGTGACACGTCTCGGCCCCGTGGCTGTGCCTGGGGCACTGGCCTTGTGGGCACTCGAGTGGGGCCGTCCAGGTGCCTCCTTGCCTGGATGCAGCCGAGGGTCATGGCCATGGTCCTCTGTCACCCCAGGACGCTGGTGATGGGGGCGGTGGGCTCCCTGCTGCTGGACTGGTGCGGCTGGCCGAGCGTCTTCTATCTTTCCGGGGGCCTCACCCTGCTGTGGGTGTGTTACGTGTACAGGTACCTGCTGAGCAAACAAGGTAACCGCGGCCGGGCAGGGGCAGCCGGCAAACGTGCTGCCCAGGAGGGCCGAGGGCCTGGAGCCTGGACCCCTCCGGCCGCCACCGACCCTGAAAGTCACAGAGCAGCTCCGGCTCAGGGGCCCAGGGGCTGCGGCTCAGCCCGACCAGGGGACAAGCCCGTGCTGGGCCCTGGGCTGTGGTTTCCTCTACGTTGAGTGCTGAGAGGTCGGCCAGGCACAGGGCAGAGGCGGGGCGCTGCGAGTCGGAGGGTGGAAGGGGGCTGAGGCACTCGGGGCACGGGGAGGGAGAGGGCCGGGAGCTTTTGTTCAAACCCAACACAAGTGCGGGCCCTTGAAGGCACCAGGCACAGCGGGGGAGGGTGGGGGTGGGCTGCTGGGCTGAGGGGGCCGGCCTGCCCCCGCGATTCCGAGCAGCTTCCACATGGGCCCACCTTGCTCCCTGCAGACCTCGTCCTGGCCTTGGACGTTTTGGTGCAAAGCCAGCCGATGTCCAGGTGCACCAGGGTTCCCTGGAGACAGCTCTTCCGGAAGCCTTCCGTCTGGTGAGCCGGCCACGTGGGGTCACCTGGGGTGGGGTGGGGGGTGGGGGCCGTGCCTGCCCCTGCACTGGCCGATCACAGAGCCGGGGTCTCCCGTGGCCTCGGTCGCGTGGATGCTGGGATGGTGGCCCTGAGCGGCGCCTGTCCCCGCAGGGCGGCCATCTTCTCCCAGCTCTCCGCGGCCTGCTCCTTCTTCATCCTGCTGTCCTGGCTGCCCACCTTCTTCAGGGACACCTTCCCCAGCTCCCAGGTGAGGGCCGCACCTCGCTGGGGGGGAGATGGGCCCCCAATGCCCGGCTCTGTGGTGGCCTGACATCCGCGGGCGAGCGGCGCTGAGATGCCCCGCCACTCGCAGGGCCGTGTCCTGGCCTTGCTTGGCCTGTGCCTGCCCGGAAGGTGGGGGGCCGGTGCTGGGGGCTGGTGCTGGGAGGATTAGGGAGGCCTGACTGGGGGCGGGGGGGGGTGCCACTGAGACCCCCCTCAATCCCTGCAGGGCTGGGTCTTCAACGTGGTGCCCTGGCTGGTGGCCATCCCGGCCAGTCTGTTCAGCGGGTTTCTCTCTGACCGGCTCATCAGCCTGGGTGAGCCCTGGGGACGGGGCGCACCGGGGGCCACGCCCGGGCCTCACGTCACCTCGGGAGGCGGGAGGCACCTTCCAGGAGGCGGCTACAGCGATGGGAAGAGGCCATGCCCCTCCAAGACCAAGCTCTCCGCTGGGGAGTGAGCTGGGAGACCAAGCTGGGAGAGTGAGACCCCCAGCCCTTCAGAGGCAGCACAGGGGGGCCCGTGGGAGGCCACCTGATGGAGGACTCCCCCAGCCTCAGTTTCCCCACTAAGGGTGGCCTTGGGGTGCAGTGAGAGGACCTGAGTCCCCATTGATGGGGGAGTTACCTCCTAAGGCCTAGATGCAGCCCCCAACCCTCTCCAGACGTGGGAAGGGCACCTGGTGGGGTTGGAGGTCTCAGTCGGGTGTGAGCCCAGGACCCCCTCCCACGTCCGTGGCGTCGGAACGGCCTTCCTCGTGCCCTCGGCCCAACCCCGGCCTCAGGCGCTGTGCACACGGTCAGACCTCAGGGCAGATACACACGCGAATACTCCCGTGAGTGTGCACACGCCTCTCCCATGGCACAGGACACCTCAGCCAGAGCCTGGGGCCCGCCCTCCTCTGCCCTGCCCCCCCGGGCAGCCCCGCCGGGGGTCCCCACTGTGGGTGCCATCGTGGGGAGGGGGCGGTCGGTGCCCCCGGCCAGTGCGGACATGTCCTGGTCTCCCTCTTGTCCAGGTTACAGAACCATCGCCGTGCGGAAGTTCATGCAGGTAGGGGGGTCGTGGGGTGGCTCTCCCAGGACACCCTGTGTGCTCCTGGGACCCGAGGGTCGTGTCCCCAAGTCCCCTGATCCAGGAGGCGGCCAGCATGCCGGGCAGTCGGGGGGCGCTGGCCTCTCTTCTCTGTACGTGGGGCTTCCTGGGGCCCTCGGAGCCCTGGTGCCCACCTCTGGGCCCACTCCCACCCCACGGTGTCTGCAGGTCCCACCGGCAGTGTCGGCTTCTCCCGGAGCCTGTCCCACACACCCCGGCAGGCCCCCATGGCGGGGGCGGGGAGCCGTGAGGGCCGGCACAGCCCTCACCTGACGCCAGTGTCTGCCCCACAGGTGATGGGCCTGGGCCTGTCCAGCATCTTTGCCCTGTGCCTGGGCCACACCTCAAGCTTTTGTCGGTCTGTGTTCTTCGCTTCTGCCTCTATCGGCCTCCAGACCTTCAACCACAGGCAAGCCCCGCCCACCCGAGCCGCCCACCTGCCTTCGGGGGCCTTGGGCAGCGAGAGTCCTCTTTGCTCCAGGGCGGGTGCATGGCAGGTCCCCACACGTGAGCCACCGAGGCAAAGGGCTGTCCGAGTGTCAGTCGACGTGGACCTGGGCCGCGGGGAGAAGCCAACACCATGCCGGGGGAGGGGCCGGGGGAAGAGGCGCTGACCTCGCTTGGGGCTGCGTCTTCCGGACCGCGATGCGCTGGGCGGTCCCCGTCTGTCCGTGGGTTCCCAGCCCCGCTCCAAGTGCCCCGCTTCAGCCGGTTTCATCAGGAAAACTTCACGGGGCATCGTGTCAGGAGTCAGCCACGGAAGGCCTTTAAGAAAGTTTGTGGGTGGGAAAGGGGTGTGCGCCCGAGCGAGCCGGCCGTCCCGTGCGTCCTCCTGGGGGAGGGCCCTGCGCTGCGCCCCCACCGAGACGGGAGAGCTGGGGTAGGGGGCTCGGGTGGCCCCGGTGCGGCCCCGCGCCCAGCCCGGGCTCTGTCCCAAGTGCCCCCTCAGCGGTCTCCGGGCTCCAGGTGCTCAAAGGCCCGTCGCTGGTTTCGTGGGGGGGGCCGCTGCCCTGGGTCACTGGCCCTCGTCCTTTCTCTTCCTCACAGTGGCATTTCTGTCCACATCCAGGACCTGGCCCCGTCCTGCGCTGGGGTTCTCTTCGGTAAGGACCCAGGCCCAGGTGGGAGCCGGGAGCAGCTGCCCACACCCCCGCCTGGGCCCGCTCACCAGGCCTCGTCCCCGCCCCCCAAGCCCACAGGGGCTGCTCGCCGGTGGGATGCCGTGGGAGGGTTGCCAGGGGGCTCCTGTGACTGGCCATCCTCCTCTCTGCCCTGTTCACAGGTGTGGCCAACACAGCTGGGGCCTTGGCAGGTAAGAGGTGGGCTGGGACCCCTGCCTGAGGTGCTGGGGTGCCTCTCACCGCCTTCCAGCTCTGCAGGGTGGGGTGTGGCACCCTCCCGGGGCCCAACAGTGTGACATCAGTGGTGGGGGGGACATGCAGACCTCAGAGCTGGTCCAGGGAGAGAACAGAGCCGCCCTCTGTAGTGCCTGCCTTCCCCCAGCCCACCTGCGAGTGAGTCAGGTCCACATGGCCCAGGGTCCCCGCAGGCCCAGGGCCCTGGTGCCTGCGTGAGAGTGTCAGGCTCATTCCCTAGATGGTGCCCTCCCTCTGCCCCATCCCCTGTGGAGGGTGCAGAGGTTACGTGGCGGCAGGCGGTGACCTGGCCAGTTGGTGGGGTCTCTGTCCCTCCAGCACTGAGGCTGGCCTCTGGTCCAGGCACCCCACGCCAGCCCCTCCCCCCAGATTGCCCTGGGAACTGCCTGTCCCTCAGCCCGCCTGTCCCCTCTCGCGGGTGCAGGTGTTGTGGGTGTGGGCCTGGGTGGCTACCTGATCGAGACCACGGGCTCCTGGACGTCCCTGTTCCACCTGGTGGCCGCCATCAGCAGCCTGGGGCTGTGCAGCTTCCTGATGTTCGGAAAGGCCCAGAGGGTGGACCTGGGCCCCGCCCACGAAGACCTCTAGCTGCGCCCCCACACACCAGCACCATCAGCCTCTTCCTCCTGCCCCCAGACGTGCGACAGAGAAGACTGAGCCTCAGCTGAGCGGGAGGGGGGCCAGCACTGGTGCCTGGTCCTGGTCAGGCCTTGGTTTCCCCTCTGCCCAGTGTCCTCTGGGCAGTGGGCTCTGGCCTTGTGGCCATTTTGGGGACCCCACCCCCGGCACTCCCTCCCGTGGATCCCTGGACACTGATTGTGCTCTGCATCCCTGGCGCCTGGGGTCCCCCCGCCCACGACGTTCCCCAGGACCAGGCCACCCGCCTTCCGGTTCACACAGAGGAGCTGTCTCTCCTGGACTGATAACGGGCGTGGCCGGAGACACTTGGGAAGAAAAGAACAACCACACCAAAGCCTTATTTAAATGAGGACTATTAAACTATTTAAAAGAAGACTGTTACTTTTGTAACACATGTTTTAAAGAATAGATACTTGTTAAAGATGTATCGAATTCATTCACCAGGAACCCAGCCAAGGGACGACGCAGTTGATGGCGTGGCAGGGCTTGCTGGGGGTGGGGGGGGGGCGCTGCTTTCAGCTCCCCACAGGGCCCGTGCCCTGCCCGCCAGTCACACAGGGACAGCTCCTCGTTTCTATCGGGGCGCAAACTTCCCCTGTGGTCTCCCTACTTTGATAAGAAAAAATCGGAAAGAAAGATTCTTGGTTGCAAAGTAACTCAGGCCTCCGGAGCCTGGGCCTGTGTGCAGAGGTGCAGGAGGAATGTCCATTTCCCAGAGAGGCCTTCCGCTTGCCCGGCCGGGGCTGCACGAGTGGCCTCAGGGGGCGGTCTTCGGGAACCTGCTGCCCGAGCTGGGAGCCCGGCCCAGGACACTGCCCAGGACACAGGATAGGTGGACCGCCCTCGTGACCACGTGGAAGCGTGCAGCTCGGCGGCAGGGGTGCTGCACCACCACACCCCTCCCCGTCTCGAGAGCGTTCCATCTTCCCAAACGGACACTCTCTCCCCAGCAAACACTCAGCACCCCCTGGACACGGTCTCTGATTTCGGTGACTAAGCACCTCATTTCAGTGGGGTCACACAGCACGTGTCCTGTAGTGACAGGTCACTGAGCGTGATGTCCTCGAGGGCCATCCATGTGGTGGCCGGGGTCAGGACTTCCTTCCTTCTGAAGGCTGAACACAGCCTGCTGTGGGAGGGACCGAGCTGTGCTTGTCCAGTCACCTGTGGGCGCTGCCCACACCCAGCTGTTGTGACTGAGGCAGCCGTGGACGCGGGTGTGCGAGGGACCCCTTTGTTTACAATCCACCACAAGCTGTAAGCTCTTTGAGAGAGCTCCCTCCACAGAAACCCGGAGCCCCTGGAGGGATGTGAGACCCCGGAGGTGACCGTGGGCTCTGTGCAGAAGGGGGACCAAAGGCGTGCATGGGGACACTGTGGCCCTGGCCTCTGTGTCTGTGGGGTTTGGGGGTGCGGGGCCTGGGACAGCAGACGGGTCCAGAATGTCACCCGGGATTGGGGAAAGCTTCCGAGCCCTTCCCAGGCCAATGTTGAACCCTGGGAGGGTGTCTGGGGGAGTGTTTGCCAGCAGAGAGGGCGCTGGTTACGGGGCGCTCCCACAGGTGTGGGGGGGGCGGCCCTGGCCTGCAGGCCCGGTGCAGAGGCTCCCACACACCCCAACTCCCGGCCGTCCTGGCGGGACCCCAGTAGCCAACAGGGACCCTGAGTGCGGTGGCAAGGTCAGGTGGAACAGCAGAGCCCCAACGCCAAACCCAAACCACTCCTGTCCCTTCGATCCTGAGGGAGGGGCTCTGCCACCCACACGCCCACAGCCAGGAGGCCCCTCGGATCGTGAAGCCACTGTCACCCTGTAGCTGGCCAGCAGAGGGCGCCGTGGCAGAGCTGTGTGGGCTCCACGCCCCACCCCCATTCCAGGACCTGGGAGTGGCCTGGGCCTGTGGGGTCCCCAGCTGCCCAGGAAGGGGAAGGCGGGAGGCATGCCAGGCTTAGGCCACTGTGTGTGGGGAGGGAGGGAGGGCTTGAGGCTGGACGCCCACCATGAGGAGAGGGACACGGAGGGTCAGGCCTGGGGTGGTCCCCTCTATCCCCTCCCCAAGAAGAGGGGTCCTCAGGGGCAGGGCTGCCCCTCACCTGGGCAGGAGCAGCTAGAAAGGGGTGGCTGGGTGCAGAGTGGGTCCTGGCTGATGCCCCGCTGGCACCAGCACTGGGCCCTGTCCCGCTTCCCCCAGGTCCCGTCCCCGACACCCCCAGCCCCATGGGGGCCTCCCTGGGTGCCCTCCCTGGGTGCCCCCCCGCAGGCACCTGCTCACAGGCAGCTTGTCCCCTCCCTGCCACCATAAGCAACACTTTTCTGTCCTTACTTTACTGTGGGACCTTTAATGACCACTCGTTATTTGTAATTAACATGGTAATGGCCTCTCCACCTCTCCGAGTTGCCTTCCCTGCCCCCCATTTCTGGCTTTGCCCCTCAGCGGTGGGACCAAAGAGCCCTGGGGGACCCCACCTGCCCCCTGGGGACTCCTGCTTATCTATCCCCTTGGGCAGTCATCCCTCAGGGCTGGTAGGATGCACAGGGGGCCCCCTGGGGTGCAGGTGCCCTTGTTTGGGGCACCTCCGGGGACCGAGGCCAGGGTCCACCCCCGCCCCCACTGTCTGCGGCAGAGTCCTGTCCGCCTCACTTGGCTGCTGTGAAGGGAGACAGGGATGGGGCTGTGCTTTGGGGACACTTCCGACCGACCGGATTCACTGTTTCATGTTTAATTGAAAAGTGTGGCAGCGGCAGGCATGAATATTCAGCGCGGTGGCTGCAGGCTAGGATAGCGGAATCCACCCCCCAATCCGCCCACCTGGCACTGGGCTCTTGAGGGGGGAGGGGAAGTTATTAGTTGAAATAGCTTCATTAATTAGTAATTAACAGCAGGGAAATGAGTGTGTCACACGCTGTATTTCAGTGGATGTCCTTCGTGTGTTACGGCACCTTTAATTAAAGGATGTGCGTTTTAATTAAAGGCAAGTTCGGCCCTTTGGCCTTTGGAATTCAAAAGACACCCCCAACTTTCAAAGCAGCCAGCAGTGTGTCCTCCACCGTGGGACTCCTGACCTTCCAGAGTTGAGGTCCCTGGAGGTCCCCCTCGGAGTCCAGCCGATGGCCTCACTGAGCCCGGAGGCGTGTGGGGTCACCACCCCAGCCCTCAGGCGCTGCCCCTGAGCCCTCCGCTCCCCCTGGGCTTTGCGTCTGTGCCGGCCCCGAGCAGCAGCCTCTCGTCCAGAACTCCACCCAGGACGCTGCCTGCCAGTGGGTCCCCTCCTTGTTCCACGGTCCTGGTGAGGGGCTCAGGGACTCTTGAAAGTGGCCAAAGCCCAGCAGGCAGGCCCTGCCCCACAGGTAGCTGTGCGGACTCACGCGGAGACCTCGGGTCCCCTTCCTGCCAAAGGAGTGAACAGCCCAATGTTCGGCCCACGGAGAGCGGCAGAGAAGACACAGACAGGGAAGAACAGGGTCGACGGGGCTGAACAAGGGGGCACCCCATCCTGGGGGGCGCGGGAGCAGGTGTGTGGGGGGGTCTAGGACAGGCTGGAGGGAGAACAGGCCCAGAGAAGACCCCTTGGTGGGAGGGGCCGCTGTCGGGCTGGTGGAGGTGACGCCGGCATGTCATCCGTGTGTGTGTGTGACCTCGTCTCCTCTTCTGACGAGGACATGGTCACAGTGGGTCAGGGCCTCTGTAAAGGCCCTGTTTCCGAGCACGGGCGCACCCTGGGGTCCTGGGGACCTGCACACACAAAGGTGGGGCGACACAGTCCAATCACAACCGCGGCTCCCCACTTCCACCCGCACCCAACCTGAGTGGACCCTGTCCTTCCCTGCCATCCAGGGACAGTCAGGGACGTTTCTCCAGCCAGCGCAGCACTCCCCTCTATTGGGTGGGGGCAGGGAGCGGGGAGGCCTTTGCCCACAGCGGGGCTTCCTGCCACCAACCTCCGCCTCCATGCAAACCTCCTGGTCTTCAATATTCTGTCTGAATGGTGTCAGGATGCCGGGCAGCGTGCGGCCTCGGGCCAGGTTCTGTCCCTGCGACCTCCTATTGTTTGGGTGGGACTTGGGAAGCATGTGGCCCCTTGGAGGGTACTGGCCCTGCTCCGACTCCCTAATTAGCGCCCTGCTCTGGTCCCCATCTGGCCCGTGGGCCCCCACCATGGACCTGCCTCCAGAATCGGCCCTAATTGGTGTCTTCCCAGGAGTTCTCGGTGAGATGAATGCAAGGGGCCTCCTCCGGGAGGGGGCAGCCTCGTCTGTGGTCAGCGGGCAGTCGGGCGGGTGGACACAGTCAGGCAGCCGGCCCATCCCCTGGCCACACCCTGGGGACAAGCTGCTGCTGTCCAGACTTGTGAGAGTGTTCAGTTTATTTTCAGAAAATTGAAGGCTGGAGAGAGGGCCCTGGGGAAGCCCTGTCCGCCCAGCTGTCCCTGAGGCAGGAGGGTCACCTCCACCCAGCCCCGGCCTGGCTCCGCGGCGGGGGCCCCGTGATGCTTTCCCTCCCTTGGGCCTTGCCCTGTCTGGGGCGCCACCTCCCTGTTTGCAAACTCGTGTCTCTGTCTTGGGCAGAGCGGCCATGTCTCGTGCTCACCAGTGAGACTCCACGCTCTTTGAAGAGTAAATGTTTTCCTGAGTTCTAGCTGACACTCACTTCTAATGACTTTTAAAACAAAGTAGCTTTCAAACGCTTGTGTTTGGCTGCCTCCTGATGTCTGACAGGTGTTTCTGCCGCGTGGGGAGCAGACGCGCGCGGCCTGTCCCCTAATTGCTCATAAATAACCCGCCCGCGGTGTGTCCCTTTGTCTGGGGCCCGCCAATGGCCGATTTGTTCTTCAGAAGTGGCCACGCCGGCCTGTCAATCAGCTCTTGCCGTGGGCGCTTTTTGGTGATTAGAAGCCCCTTGGAGAGCGAGAACTCCAAATTAGTTTTAAATAAAAAATAAGAATATTCATGCTGTTGAGCATCTGAAGGTGAGGGAGACCGCAGAGCCCAGCCCGCTGGCCCGGGTCCCGGTGTGGTGGCAGCGGGGGCCTCCTGGGGCGAGACACGGGCACCAGGCGGGAGGCTGGGGTGGGGGGGACACAGGGGACCGGGTTCGGCCTGAGACACGGCCACGCGAGAGGGGACGGTGGGTGCCAGGCGGGCGCGCTTCGTGTGGACTCGGCGCCTCTGCAGGGACATGATGGCTCATGCGGGGACAGGGAGGAGAGCCAGCCTCCTCTGGAGGAATGCACGCGCCCTCTGCAGAGCCCACGACGAGGACACGGCATCTCGTGGGCACCATGGGCTTCCCGGCTGTGGCGCCCGCTTCCCTGGGCCCGCCTCCCTGTCTCAGCCACATGGGGCCACCCCTCCATGGGTGGGTAAGTCACGCCTGGCTGTTGTCTCCACTAGCAGTCGGGGTGATAACTGCATGAACACCCCCCACCCAGTCCCTGCTGGGGTCTCAGGCCCTGTCCGAGGTGCTGACCTTGGCATCGCCCGACTTGGTCCTGCCCAGCTGAGGAAGCTGGTGGGACAGAGAATTGGGGCTGGCTGGGCTGGGGGAAGTCAGGGCAGCTTCCTGGAGGAGGAGGCATCCGACTAAGATCAGAGAGTGGGATGGGAGAAACGGGTGAAGGGCACTCAGGGCTCAGGGACCAGCTGTGCAGCGGTCTGAGTGTGCGGGGCTGCGAGTGGACCTGTTGCCGTCTGGGCTCTGGGAATTGACTCAGGAGCGATCCTTGGGGTAAATCGGCTGCCTGAAGTTTCCAGAACCCCTGGCCCTCACTCCTCCAGCTCCCCGGAGCATCTTGGCATGGGGCTTGGGGATGGACCCTGGGATGCAGAGGTGCCCCGGCCAGCCTGCCATGGGACCACGTGGTGGCTGCCCAGGCCGTTCCGAGTGCCACACCTGCAGCTCTTTGTGGAGTGGCTGCTGTCCATCCGCGTGTGCTGTGGGCACCCGGCTCTCCAGCAAAACCCCTGCCATGCTATTAAATATTTTTTAGCAAATAAAAATATTTGAAATGTGCGACCAGATGTCCACGCTGACAAAGTGCTTACGGCGTCGGGCTGATGAAAGCCGGAGAGCGGGACAGAGAGGCAGCCCCAGGCAAGCGTGGGCACGGAAAGCCTCCGGGCCCCTTTGTGCGGCCGCGGGCAGGGAGGTTGGAAGGCGCGTGTCCATCTGTCACGACAAAGCCGGTGGGCCTCTAAGCAGCACCGCTCCACGCGGGGCCGTCACGGAGGAGGTGCCATCGGTGTTCCCGGCTGGCAGGCAGCACCAGCAACAGCTCCTGGCTTAGGTGGCTGAGGTCTCACCGTTTCCTGGCAAACTCTGCCTCTGGGGCTGGGGATGCGTCTGCGAGCCAGACGGGGACCCAGAGGCCAAGGTCCTCACCTGGGCAGAGGGACAGGGTGGCCCAGGCTCTCGTGAAGGCTGACCTCTCTCCGGACCGGGAGGGAAAGGAGGCCCCGAGTGGGAGTGTGTGTGTGTGTGTGTGTGGCGGGGGGCGGGGGGAGCCGAGCTGAGGACAGGTAGGTAGAACACCTGTCGGACTCCGCAGAAAGCCCGAGCACAGGTGTGTTTGAAACCACCACACTAGGGTGGTTTACTCAGAGGGAGTAAAAGACAGTCCCCCAAAGATGCCCCCTCCTACATATAAACGTGTCCCCACAAACAATCGCGGGGTCGAGGGGCGGACTCAGCCCTCCAATGTTCCTTTCTGGGAGTGAAGCTTCAAGCCCCCCATGTCTGCGGTCAGAGGTGAGCTCCTGGCGAGCGTTCATTGGAAGGATCTCCTTTTCAAGAGCGAATCGGCTCCTCCCTCTGCGGGTCACTGCTGTCTGTCCTCAAGGGGGTGACCTCTGTCCTCCGGGCCGCGTCTGCCCCCTCAGCCCATCGTCAGTGCTGGGGTTGCTGGGGTCATGCCGGATCTGAGAGGCCCCCGGTAAGTGAGGGGGCTGCCCTTCCCAGCTCTCAGCGGGGCATCTCGCTGGGTCCCCACAGGGTCCTCGGGTGTCCCTGCTGAGCCCCGTCTCCCGAGGAGAGGACGGCGCAGGCACCAGGGCCGCAGCCGCCCACCGAGGTCACCAACAGATGCGTGTGCTGGTGGACGGCGTGGGGTCAACGGCCACGATGAAACTCCCTGTGGTGTTCCTGTCACGTGTCCATTGCTCTGAAATGAAGCTGAGGTTGTGCCGGAACATTCTGACACTCAAGCCGCACTTGGGAACTGGAAAGGCTGTCAGACCCCAAACCCAGTGTCCGGCCTCCACCAGCCTTGCGTTGGCCAGAGGCCGGGACAGGCCACTGACGGTCCCGAGCCCCAGTGCGCTGTTCTGCAGGATGGGCGCTAAGATCCTCAGCTTGCAGGGGCACGCACACCCGCCACCTTCGGGCTCAGCAGACACCCAGGCAGGTGTGGCGCCTCCTACAGACGCCCCACGTGGGGCCCCTTGACAGTGTGTGAAGGGTCCATTCCCAACGAAGACACTGTTGTACAGGGCAAGCCACAGATCCTTGGCCACACGGACCAGCCCCTGGGGTGCACTGGTGACCGGTCCCTAGTCCCTGGTCTGCCTGCACTGCCCAGCTCCTTGCAGCCTCCAGCGGGGAGAGTGCAGGGACAGGAGCACCTGAGGACAGAGCCAGGGAGCCGGAACCAGGACCCCGGGCAGGTCTGAACCAGAAGGCACCCTCCTCCTGAGCCTGTGCTGGTCCCTGGGAAGGGACCTTTGTCCCTCTGGAAAATAAACTCACAGGAGAGACTTGGGCCCAAAGGGGCAATAGAACCTGCCAGGGGAGGAAGGGTGGGGGGCCCTTGATACTTTGTATCCACCGAGTTCAGAAGTTTTAGAAGAAATGGAACCTGTCAGGAAAGGCACTGCACTTTGATACTTTGTATCCACAACCTGGGGCTGAGACAAACTTTCTCCCAGGTCACCAGGAATCTGAGGCTGAGGTGTCCTGCTGTCTCAGGTGCTGGGATGCAGGGGGGCCGTGTGGGATGGAGGAGGAGGAAGAAGAGGGTGGGAAGGGTGGTGGTCCCGGCCAGAGTGGTGTGCAGCCTGGCTGGGGTGCAGGCTACACCCCCCATCCCCCTCCCCAGCTTCATGGGCTGTGACCTGTGCCGTGGCCAGGGCCCCGCACTGGGTGTAATGCTGCACTGTCATGTGCTGTCACTTCGAACAAGGGCCCATATTTTCATTTGGCTTTGGGACTGCAGATCCTAGAGTCAGCCCTGCATCCCGGAAACCCGCAGGGTCTTCAGAGGAAGGGTGCCCAGGGCGGGGTCCGCAGCCACTAAGGGTGCAGCCACACGAAAGATCACCCGCTGCTTTTCTTTTCTTTTTGAACCTGGCCACGCTGGCTGGGGGTGTTTGCTAGGCAGGTGGGGACACCCAGCTGTTTTCGGGTGAGATTTGTCAGGGGGCATGGCCTGGCTGTGGCTGCAGCAGACCCGGGGAGCTGCCACACCCGGGTGGGACGGACAGGAGGCACAGGTCACCTCATCTGCCCCAGGCCAGCTCTGGGTCCAGAGGCGCCTGGGGAGAGTGTCTGTGGGCTCTGCCGGCCCCGGGATCTTGGCGGCTTTCACACGTGTGATGTGCAGGGAAGCAGGTCAAGGCTTCGGCTTAGCGTTCACATCGGAGAACGGGACCAGCTCCGTCCGTCTGGGCCATGCGCTGACCACGGTTCTCATTCCCGTTCAATTCATGCCATCCCAGGGCCCCCCAGGAGGACGTGTGCATGTCCAGCCACACTCGTCGCCTCTCGCCTGCCAGGGGACCCACCCCCCCACAGCAGGGCCAGCCCTGTGTTTAATCCGGGGGATGCATTTCCAGGACAGATGAAATGTGGGAGATAGTCAGACGTGCCCCAAGGGTGTTCAGCAGCAAGGATGGGGCAGGGGGCCTCTGCGCGTTTTTTTTTTTTATTATTAAGAAAAAAAATCAGACTTCCGGCCAAGACGGAGGTGTAGGTAGACACGCTGTGCCTCCTCGCACAACCAAAAGACGAAAAACAACAATTTAAAAACAAAAAACAACCAGAAGTGACAGAAAATCGAACTTTATGGAAGTCTGACAACCAAGGAGTTACAGACACGTTCATCCAGACAGTAAGCAGGGCAGAGCCGGTGGTTTGTGAAGCCAGGCGCGCAATGCTGAAACAGGGCATGGGGACCGCAGCTGGCAGACCCGGACCCAGTACGACCCAGGCCGGTGGAGCGGGCGGTCCCACATTCGCGCACAGATAAACCAGGAGAAGAAGCTGGGGAGCGGAGCAGACCACACAGCCCAGGGGCCCAGTGCGGGGAAATAAAGCCTCAAACCACTGACTGAAATCATCTGTGGGGGTTGAACTGGCAGTGGGAGGAACTCCCAGCCTCACAGGGGAGTTTGTTGGAGACCCACAGGGTCCTAGAATGTACACAAGCCCGCTTGTGTGAGAATCAGCACAGAAGGGCCCAATTTGCTTGTGGGTAGCAAGTGGAGCAGGCGCCATTGTGCCCTCTCAGACCCCTCCCCCACAGGCTGCGTCACATCACAGCCACATGGTTGCCCTGCCCTGGTGAACACCTAAGGCTCTGCCCCTTACTACATAACAGGTGCGCCGAGAAAAAAAAATGGCCCAAATGAAAGAGCAGATCAAAACTCCGAAAAAATACAACTAAGTGACGAAGAGAGAGAAATGTACAGGGAACCAATAGGGAAGGGAAGGAAACTGGGACTCAAATCAATGGTGTGGACCACAAGGAAGAAAAAACATTCAACCAGAAAAGAATGAAGAAACAAGAATTTTTAAAAAATGAGGAGAGGCTTAGGAACCTCCGGGACATCTTTAAATGTTCCAACATCTGAGTCATAGGGGTGCCAGAGGAGAAGAGAAAGAGCAAGAAATTGAACTTATTTGCAAACATAATGAAGGAGAATGTCCCCAATCTGGCAAAGGAAATAGACTTTCAGGAAGACCAGGAAGCTCAGAGTCCCAAAGAAGTTGGACCCAAGGAGGAGCACACCAAGATACATCATAATTACATTACCCAAGATTAAAAATAAGGAGAGAATCTTAGAAGCTGCAAGATGAAAGGAGACAGTTACCTACAAAGGAGTTCCCATAAGACTGTCAGCTGATTTCTCAAAGGAGACCTTGCAGGCAAGAAGGGGCTGGAGAGAAGTATTCCAAGTCATGAAATGCAAGGACCTACATCCAAGATCACTCTACCCAGCAAAGCTATCATTTAGAATGGAAGGGCAGATAAAGTGTGTCCCAGATGAGGTCAAGTTCAAGGAGTTCATCATCACCCAGCCTTTATTGTATGAAATGTTAAAGGGATTTATATAAGGCATGGAGGAATATCAACAGGGGAGTGGTAGGGGGAGAGAGGGGGAAAAGGTGAAGAGAATAAGTAGCATAAATGGTAGGTAGAAAACAGACAGGGGGAGGTTAAGAACAGTATAGGAAATGTAGAAGCCAAAGAACTTATGTGTATGACCTGTGGACAAAATCTAAAGGGCGGGGAATGGGGGGGTGGGGGTGGAGGGGAAGAAAGGGGGTAAAATGGGACAACTGTAATAGCACAATCAACAAAACATAAAAATTAAAAAGAAATCAAACTGTGGGCAATAACAAAGTCTCAGAAAGAGACGGTTCACAGCATTGGGAAGGGACTTAATGCCGCTAAATTGCACATTTAAAAATGGTCAAAAAAAGACTTCTGGTCAAGATGGAGGCGCAGGCAGACACACTGTGCCTCTTCGCACAACCAAAAGAAGGACAACAACCAATTTAAAAACAAAAAACAACCACAACTGACAGAAAGTCAAGCTGTATGGAAGTCCAACAACCAAGGAGTTAAAGAAAAACACTCACCAGACGGCAGGAGGGGCAGAGACAGCAGCGGCTGGTGGAGCAGGGGTCCCACATTCACATGCAGATAAACCGGGAGGAAGAGCTGGGGAGCGGAACAGACCACGTAACCCACCAATGCAGGGAAATAAAGCCTCAAACCACCGATTGAAAACACCTGTGGTGGTGGAAGCGGCAGTGGGAGGAACTCCCAGCCTCACAGGAGAGTTTGCTGGAGAGGCCTACGAGGTCCTAGAACGTACACACCCACCCACCCAGGAATCAGCAGCAGAAGGGCCCACTTTGCTTGTGGGTGGCGGGGGAGGTGACTGAAAGTGGGCAGAGAGCAGAGCAAGCGCCATTGTTCCCTCTCAGACCCCTTTCCCACAGGCAGCGTCACAACACAGCCACGTGGTTACCCCGCCCTTGTGAACACCTAAGGCTCCACCCCTTATAGGTAACAGGTGCACGGAGACCAAAAAATGGCCCAAATGACAGAACACATCAAAGCTCCAGAAAAAATACAGCTAAGCGATGAAGAGAGAGCCAACCCATCAGATGCACAGTTCAAAGCACTGGTAATCAGGATGCTCACAGGATTTGAAGAAAAATTGTCTCAGTTACTTGAACAAATGAGAAGGGATGAGAAGGAAACTGGGACTCAAATCATCGGAGTGGACCAGCAGAAACAAAAAAACATCCAAACAGAAAAGAATGAAGAAACAAGAATTCCAAAAAATGAGGAGAGGCTTAGGAACCTCCAGGACATCTTTAAATGTCCCAACATCCGAGTCATAGGGGTGCCAGAAGGAGAAGAGGAAGACCAAGGGATTGAACACTTATTTGAACACATAATGATGGAGAATTTCCCGAAGCTGGGGAAGGAAATAGACTTTCGGGAAGTCCAGGAAGCTCAGAGAGTCCCAAAGATGTTGGTCCCAAAGAGGAACACACCAAGACACATCATAATGACATTACCCAAGATTAAAAATAAGGAGAGAATCTTAGAAGCAGCAAGAGAAAAGGGGACAGTTACCTACAAAGGAATTCCCATAAGACTGTCAGCTGATTTCTCAAAAGAGACCTTGCAGGCAAGAAGGGGCTGGAGAGAAGTATTCCAAGTCATGAAAGGCAAGGACCTAC
>PVJI01017921.1:0-34503 GCA_004026765.1 Micronycteris hirsuta
GATCAAGAAACTATGGTACATTTACACAATGGAATTCTACACAGCAGAGAGAAAGAAGGAGCGCCTACCCTTTGTAACAGCATGGATGGACCTGAAGAGCTTTATGCTAATCGAAATAAGCCAGGTGGTGAGGGACAAATACTATATGATCTCACCTTTAACTGGAATATAATCAAAAAAGAAAAAAGCAAGCAAAACTTAACCAGAGACATTGAAATTAAGAACAATCTAACAATAGCCAGAGGAGAGGGGGAGGGGCCTGAGCGTTTTCAGGAACCCTATAAAGGACACATAGACAAATCCAAGGGGGAGGGTGGAAGCAAGGGAGGGAGGTGGGTTTTGGTGGGGAGGGGGGAAGGGGAGGGAAGAAAATGCAGACAACTGTAATTGAACAACAATAAAGTAATTTAAATATTAAAAAATAAAATACATTAAAAATATGTGGTTCATAGCAGCACAATTCACAATAGCCAAGTGCTGGAGACAACCTAAGTGCCCATCTACAAATTAGTGGATTAAGAAACTATGGTATATTTACACAATGGAATTCTATGAAGCAGAGAGGGAGAAGGAGCTTATACCCTTTGCAATAGCATGGATGGAACTGGAGAGCATTATGCTAAGTGAAATAAGCCAGGAGGTGAGGGACAAATACTATATGATCTCACCTTTAACTGGAACATAATCAACAAAAGCAAGAAGCAAACAAAACATAACCAGAGACATTGAAATTAAGAACAATCTAACAATAGCCAGGGAGAGTGGGGAGAGGACAATGGGAAGAAGGGTTTTCAGGAACCACTACAGAGGACACATGGACAGAACCAAGGCGAGGGAAGGGAGGTAGGGAAGGGAGGTGGGATTGGAGGGGGAGGAGAGGGGAGAGGATGCAGACAACTGTAATTGAACAACAATAAAGTAAACTATACATATATATATATATATTTAAAAGAAGAATTATCCAGAGCTATGATAACAGTAAAAGTCATTCTAGACCACATTTTTAATATCATTGAGGACTTTTCAGTATTCCTGGCAGTTTCTTATTTCCCTATTACACCTGATCCTGAAAAAATCATGAAATGGGTCTAATTGCCACTGCACAGATGAAGAAGTTAAAACTTTGAAAGGCCAAATGGTCCATACAAAGGCCCGCTGTTAACTGAACAGATTTTGGAATTTGAATTTGAAGATAATTCCAAGGCTCTATTTATAATATTTGGGAGATAGTTCTTAGACATATAGAATCTTATGGATATATACTGGGAATTTAATGTGTATGCTTAAATACTTTGAAAGCTTTTGCTCAAAGGCAAAAGCTCATAGGTGAGGCTTCACAGGTAAGGCCACAAGGAAAATGTACACGAGTGCTTACCTTCACTAGGTGCTTCCATTTCCAAGACTCTTCCTGTCCTACTGGTCCCTGCCATAAAAAGACATAGGAGTTTCCTAACTTCCTTTCTTCTTCTTTCCTCTTTTAGAAAATATATTATCCTCCTCTTCTTTCTTCTTCTCCCTCTCCATCTCTCCCTTCTCCTTCAACTCCCCTTCCTCCTTCTTCTTATACCTATTCTTCCCCTTCTTCTTCTCCTCCTTCCTTCTCCTCCTCCTCCTCCACCCCCCCTCCTTCTCCTTTTCCCTCTTCTTCTTCTTTTCTATAATCAAGCCTGTAGCTTTTGTTTTGAAGACAAAATTCTAACTCAAATTTAGGAATATTTATAACACTGATCCATGGTAGAATTTATTGTTTACTCTTTAGAAAGCTGGACTCAATTAATGGAACATCCACTTGTTTAATAGAATAAATTACCTTTAAGAAATGAAATCTTAGAAAAATCCTTTAGTAATAAAATATCATGGGTTATTGTCCAATAGAGTAAAATTTTATCAAGAGAGGAGGGTTGGCACACAAGTTCAATTCAGCCTCACCTGTATTGCTGGTGCTGGGGAGAGGCACATATTAATAACTTACAAATGGAGGTGTATTCACCTCAAGAGATATTTGGAAAAGAAAACAGTTTGAAAAGGCTTATGGTAATATTAACCAAGTGTTAGAATCACCAAAGCACTATCTTCTGCTTTACTTTTCCTTAGAAATCTGTATTGGTATTCTCTGTGGCTATAGTGGCATTTCCACATCCAAATTTGTCTTAAGGGGCACATTTTAAGTGATCTTGTCAGTGTCCAAAACGTATTCCCTTGGCATTTGCCTTTCACGTGTGTAATGCACCCAGAACTTCTTCCTGGGGCCACCTTGCTTTCTGCCTGAGGGCTCTCTCAGGCCTTCAAAGAAAGTCAGGAATCAATGGTTCCCTGAGAATATGTGAATAATATCCAGCTCCCTAGGTGGAACAGTTCTAATACACTCTTTGCTTCTTCCAGAGGACCCAGAAGGGGTAACATTACCCACCCGTCTCCAATGATAGTAACCTATGAAAGTCTGTTTGTGCCTTTTATTCTTTGTTCTGTTCCTCTAACCTCTATATTATTATTTATAAGGTCACCTTCCAAATGCACTAATTAAAAATGAATCTTTTCAGAGTGAGCTTTTGGGAGAACCCAAATTAAAATACATCTCAAATTTGGCATGCTTGAATCACGTTTCTCTTGCTTCTGCTTTTTCCACCTCAGTTTATGAAAACACCCAACAACCCCCAAACCATAAACCAGGGTGCTGTTTTTTATTTCCTTTCCTCCATATTGGAAAGTTCGTCTTTCTATTGGTCACTGACTCCTATGAATTAAACCAAAATTTTCCAATCAGCCCTTCCTTTACTTCCAATTCTCTCTAGTTAAAACCCCCAACAAAATTTTGGGAAATTTTAATAACTTCTTAACTCCTCTACATATTTAAAAATGTATCCTCTCCCCCCTCAAATCTTCATAGAGTTACATGACTTATCCTTTGAAAACACAAATTTGACTACATAGTTGTCCTGCCCAGAAACTTCTGATCTCTCACCAATGCCTGCAAAAGACCCTTAGGTCTACACATATCCTCATGAGCAGGCCCCTTTTCTAATTATTTTTTTTCATACTGTATGTCTTCCTGCAGGCCACTCACCATCCATTTGACTTGCAAGTCCCCAAATAATCCACCTTATCTGTCAACATTGAGCTTTGCACTTTCTGTTTTTTAACCTTAGAAAACCTTTTTATTAATTTGGGTCTGATAAATTTGTATGCATCCCTAAATAACCTAATTGAAACGTGACAGGCAAGTTAAAATGACCCTTCTCTTTCTTTTCACATGGGTGAAAAAGAAAATTTGGATTTCCATATTTCCCGCATATGCTGCCTAATACAAAGAGTGAGTACTCAATAGTTGCATCTGTCTAAGTGCTTAGGTCAAAAACTGGGTGTCATCCTTGATTTTTCTTTTTCTTTTATACATCACATATTTAATGAATTAAAACATCCTGTTGGAACAACCTCAAAAGTACATCTAGATTCTTGTCACCCTGACCTTCACCAATGTGCTACACCAGCACCTTGCTCCTGTATCATGCAGAATATGATCAATAGCTTTGCTTAAGTGAATAAGTCAATGAATGGGTATAATTTCTTTGAAATAACTTGACTATCACATCAGGTGTCTAAGAAGCTTTTGCAAATGATATGCATCAGAAACATGGCCCTTTGTTAAAGTGCGCTTTTACTGAACAGATAATATTTGTTAATAATATCATTAACAAATAATATTTGGTAAGTACAGAGTAAACTCTAAAATATAATTAACCTAAAAAATAGAAAGAGGCTAAATTAATTTTAATATTTTATTTAATTGAATATATCCAAACAGTATGGAAGTGGGCAATCAATACAAAAATATTAATGACATTTTTATTTTTTTGCATATTAAATCATCAAAATCGAATGTGTGTTTTTTACTCATAGCACATCTCAGCTTGGACCAGCAATTTTTAAAGTACATAATAGCCACAACCTTTCAAGTGCTTAATAGTTATTTTAGATTTTGAGGCTGTAATGAACTGCAGAAAGAAAACCATAGGTAAGGGGTCTACTGTACTTAATTTAGGTAAAGGAAAACTTTTAGGTGTGTTTGAAATAACTCTTTTGATTTTATTTTTATAATAACTTTATTGTTATTCAATTACAGTTGTCTGCATCCTCTCCCCTCTCCTCCCCCCAACCCCCTCCAACCTGACCTGGCTTCCCTGCCTCCCTCCTCCCCCTTGGTTCTGTTCATGTGTCCTCTATAGTGGTTCCTGGAAACCCTTCTCCCTATTGTCCCCTCCCCACTCTCCCCTGGCTACTGTTAGATTGTTCTTAATTTCAATGTCTCTGGTTATGTTTTGCTTGCTTTCTGCTTTTCTTGATTATGTTCCACTTAAAGGTGAGATCATATGGTATTTGTCCCTCACCTCCTGGCTTACTTCACTTAGCATAATGCTCTCCAGTTCCATCCATGCTGTTGCAAAGGGTATAAGCTCCTTCTTCCTTTCTGCTGCGTAGAATTCCATTGTGTAAATATACCATAGTTTCTTAATCCACTAATTTGTAGATGGGCACTTAGGTTGTTTCCAGCACTTGGCTATTGTGAATTGTGCTGCTATGAACATAGGAGTGCATAGGTTCTTTTGAATTGGTGTTTCAGGGCTCTTAGGGTATAATCCTAGTAGTGTAATTGCTGGGTTGAAGGGCAGTTCCATTTTCATTTTTCTGAGAAAATGCCATAATGTTTTCCAAGTGGCTGCACCAGTCTGCATTCCCACCAACAGTGCAGTAGGGTTCCCTTTCCTCCACATCCCCTCCAACAGTTATCTGTTGCTTTATTGATGATGTCCATTCTGACTGGTGTGAGGTGGTATCTCATTGTGGTTTAATTTGCATCTCTCTGATGGCTAATGATGCTGAGCATCTTTTCATATGTCTCTTGGCCCTCTGTATGTCCTGTTTCGAGAAGTGTCTGTTCATATCTTTTGCCCATTTTTTAATTGGGTTTTTTGTCTTCCTGGAGTGGAGTCGTATGAGTTCTTTATATATTTTGGAGATCAAACCCTTGTCTGAGGTGTCATTGGCAAATATGATTTCCCATACAGTTGGTTCTTTTTTTATTTTAATACTGTTCTGTTTAGCCCCACAGAAGCTCTTCCGGTCCCATTTGTTTATTCTTTCCCTTATGTCCCTTGTTCTAGGGGACATATCATTGAGGATGTTGCTGCATGGAATGTCTGAGATTTTCCTACCGATGTTTTCCTCTAGGACTTTAATGGTGTCACGACTTATATTTACGTCTTTTATCCACCTTGAATTTATTTTTGTGTATGGTGTAAGTTGGTGCTCGAGTTTCATTTTTTTGCATGTGGCTGTCCACATTTCTCAACACCATTTGTTGCAGAGGCTATTTTTATTCTATTTCATGCTTCTGCCCCCTTTGTCAAAGATTAATTGCCCATAGAGACGTGGGTTTATTTCTGAGCTCTCTATTCTGTTCCATTGGGCTGTCTGTTTTATGCCAGTACTAGACTGTTTTGATTACAGTGGCTTTGTAATACAGTTTGATATCAGGGATTGTGATTCCTCCTACTTTGCTCTTCTTTCTCAAAATTGCAGCTGATATTCGGGGCCGTTTATGGTTCCATATAAATTTTTGAAGTGTTTGTTCTCTATTTGTGAAATATGCCATTCGTACTTTGCTAGGGATTGCATTGAATCTATAAATTGCTGTGGGTAGTATGGACATTTTGATGATGTTGATTCTTCCAATCCATGAGCACGGTATATGTTTCCATTTATTTGTGTCTTCCATGATTTTTTTCTTCAGTGTTGTGTAGTGTTCCGAGTACAGGTCTTTTACCTCCTTGGTTAGGTTTATTCATAGGTATTTTATTTTTCCTGTTGCTATATCAAATGGGATTTTTTTTCCTGATTTCTGCTTCTGATTTTTCACTATTGGTATATAAAAATGCCTTTGATTTCTGGATATTGACTTTTTATCCTGCTGTTTTGCCTAATTCATTGATTAGATCTAGTAGTTTTTGGGTGGAGTCTGTAGGGATTTCTATGCACACTATCATGTCATCTGCAAACAATGACAGATTTGTTTCCTCCTTTCCAGTTTTGATGCCTTATATTTCCTCTTCTTGTCTGATTGCTGTGGCTAAAACTTCCAGTACTATGTTGAATAGAAGTGGTTTTAGAGGATATCCTTGTCTTTTTCCTGATTTTAGTGGGAAAGATTTTAGTTTTTTCCCATTAAGTATAATGTTGGCTGTATGTCTCTCGTACATGGCCTTTATTATGTTGAGGAATGCTCCCTCTATTCCCACTTTGCTGAGCGTTTTTATCATAAATGGGTGCTGTACCTTATCACATACTTTTTCAGCATCTATTGATATGATCATGTGATTTTTGTCTTTGCTTTCGATGATGTATTACATTTTGCTTTGCTTTTATATGATGTATTACATTTATTGTTTTGTGAATATTGTACCATTCTTGCATCCCTGGGATGAATCCCACTTGGTCATGGTGTATGATCTTTTTGATGTATTGCTGCATGCGGTTTGCCAATATTTTGTTGAGGATTTTAACATCTATGTTCATCAGTGATATTGGCCTGAAGTTTTCTTTCTTTGTTGTGTCTTTATCTGGTTTGGGGATTAGGATGATGCTGGATTCATAAAAAGAGTTTGGAAGTCTTCTATCATTTTGGATTTTTTGGAATAGTCTGTGAAGGATAGGGGTTATTTCTTCCCTAAATGCTTTGTAGAATTTTCCTGTGAAACCATCTGGTCCAGGGCTTTTGTGTGTTGGGAGTTTTTTTATTACTGCTTCAATTTTTTTTTTCTGCTGTTATTGGTCGGTTCAAGCTTTCTGCTTCTTCTTTATTGAGTTTTCTAAGATTATATTTTCTTAGAAATTTGTCCATTTCTCCTAGGTTTTCATATTTCTGGGCATACAGTTCTTCATAGTAGTGTCTTACAATTCTTTGTATTTCTGAGTCGTCAATTGTAATCTCTCCTCTTTCATTTCTGATTGAGTTTATTTGGGTCCCCTCTCTTTTTTTCTTGATGAGCATACTTAAAGTCTTGTCAATTTTGTTTATCTGTTCAAAGAACCAGCTCCTGGATTCATTGATCCTTAGAATTGTGCTTTTAGTCTCTATGTCATTTAATTCTACTCTGATCTTGGTTATTTGCTTCCTTCTACTTGCCCTGGGCTGTCTTTGTTGTTGTTCCTTGAATCCTTGTAGGTGTAGAGTTAGGTTGTTTGTTTGAAATGTTTCTATTTTTTTAGGTAGGCCTGTATCGCTATGAACTTCTCTCTCAGGACTGCCTTCGCTGGGTCCCATAGGTTTTGAGTTGTTGTAAGTTCATTTTCATGTGTTTTGAGAAACTTTTTGATTTCTTCCCTAATCTCATCCTTGACCCATTGGTTGTTTAATAGCATGCTTTTCAATCTCCATGATTTTGAGTGTTTTGGTTTTTTTTCCTTTGGGTTGGTTTCTAATTTGAGTCCCTTGTGGTCAGAGAAAATACTTGGTATGATTTCAATTTTCTGGAATTTGTTGAGGCTTGTTTTGTGTCCTATCATATGTTCTATCTTTGAAAATGTTCCATGTGCATTTGAAAAGAATGTGTATTTAGCTTCTTTGGAGTGATAGTCTCTATATATATCGGTTAAGTCCATTTCATCTAAGTATTGTTCAATGCCACAATATCTTTGTTGGTATTTTGTTTGGAAGATCTGTCCATTTTTGACAGTGGGGTGTTGAAGTCCCCTACTATAATTGTGTTGCTATCAATGTCCTTCTTGAAGTCCTCCAAGATTTTCTTTATGTATTTGGGTGCTCCTATGTTGGGTTCATATATATTTACAATGTTTACGTCTTCTTGGTAGATTCTTCCGTTGAGTATTTTGAAGTGTCCTTCTGGGTGTCTCTTTATCGTTCTTTTTTTTGAAGTCTATTTTGTCTGATACGAGTATTGCTACCATGGCTCTTTTTTCCTGTCCATTTGCTTGGAAAACTTGTTTCCAGCCCTTTGCTTTCAGTCTGTGTATGTCTTTTGTCCTGAGGTGGGTCTCTTATAGGCAGCATATGTGTGGATTGTGCTTTCTTATTAATTCAGCTATTCTATGTCTTTTGATTGGAGCATTTAATCCATTCACATTTAAGGTTATTATTGATAGGTACTTATTCATTGCCATTTTTTTGTATTCGTGTTCCTCTCTCTCTCTCTCTTCCTTTCTCTCCTTAAAGCAGTCCCTTTAACATCTTTTGCAGAGCTGGTTTGGAGGTGTATTCTTTTAGACTCCTTTTGTCTGGGAAGCTCCTTACTTGGCCATCTATCTTGATTGAGAGCCTTGCTGGGTAGTAGCCTTGGTTGCAGGCCTCTGGTTCTCATTACTTGGAATATTTCTTGCCATTCTCTTCTGGCTTGGAGTTTTCCATTGAGAAGTCAGCTGCTAGCCTTATTGGGGCTCCCTTGTATGTTTCTTCCTGTTTTTGCCTCGTTGCCTTTAAGATTCTCTCTTTATCTTGGAATTTTGCCATTTTAATTATGTTGTGTCTTGAAGTGGGCCTGTTTGGATATCTTTTGATTGGAACTCTCTGTGTTTTCTATATTTGTGTGACTTTTTTTCTCATCAGATTAGGGAAGTTTTCCACCATTACTTTTTTAAACAGGTGTTCTATCCCTAGCTCTTCTTCTTCTCCTTCTGGTATCCCTATTATATGACTATTATTACGTTTCATGTTGTCGTGCATTTCCCTTAATACTTCTTCATTCTTTCTGAGTCTCTTTTCCTGTTCTTGCTCTTTTTGGGTGTTTTTTTCTACCTTGTCCTCCAGCTCGCTGATCTTATCCTCTGCTTCATCAAACCTGCTTTTGATTCCTTCTATTGTGTTCTTCAGTTCAGATATTGTATTCTTCATTTCCTCTTGGCCCTTGTGGATAGTTTCTATTTCCTTTTTCATGTTGATATATATTTTGCAGGGAGCTCCTCATAGTTTCCCTGTAGTTTCTGATAATTTTCTGTGAGCTCATCGAGCTTCTTGAGCTTCCTGATAACAAATGCTTTGAACTCAATGTCTGATAGTTGGCTTTCTTATGTTTCATTTATCATTCTTTGTGAGGCTTCCTCCTATCCTTTCATTTGGGGGTTGTTTCTTTGTCTTCCCATTGTTTGTGAGACTCTTCTTGCTAGCCTCTGTTTCTTAAATTATTCAGTTGTTTTTTGTGGGTAATTTCTCCTCCAGTTGGTGTTTTATTTGTTTTGTCCTGGATTGAGTTTAGTGTGGGTTCCTCTTCCTTCTTCACCTTCTTCTGTTGTTTTGTGTTGGTGGTTCCTTTGTTGATGTATTTCCTCTTCCACCTGGTGTACTGGTATTCACTACTCCCACCTTGCAATTCTCTGGACCAGCAAAGCTAAATTTGTGTCACTGTCTCTGTTTTTGGGCTGACTCCTGTCTGATCCAACTCTGGTCTCTTCACAACTCCAGGTTTTAATGTCTCACCTGTGGGTAAAGAAGCGAGGAAGGCTAAAGCCAAAAAAAAAAAAAAAGGGAAGTGAAGGAAGAGAGAAAGAATAATACAAGGAGAGGAAGGAAGGAAGGACAAACAAAAAAAGAAAGTAGGGAAGAAAGGAAGAATGAATTGAAAGAAACAATTTTTTTTCTATTTTTTATAAATTAAGAAAAAAAAAAAGAAGTAAAAAGAGGAGAAGCCTAGGAATACTAAAGGAAAGGGAGGAAGAAGGCATTAAAAAAAAATTAAGGGCAGAAAGAAAGAAGGGTGAGGGGAAAAAAAAAAAAACACTTCTGCTGGCTGGCTTTAAAAGTGTCTTGCCAGACCTATTCTTTTGGTCTTCCTGTCTCTGTCAGGCTGGGGAGATATTAGTTTTGCTTTTCTCCCTTCCTGAGATGCACTCTTCATTGTTGTCCAGCCTCCAGCCTAGTTCCTAGGTGTGCTTCTGAGTCCAGACTGGATCTGTTGTGCTGCTTTTGAGGTGCACCAATTGGGGGCAACTCACCCCCCACCTTCTTGCTACTTTAAATGCTATGAACTCTCAGCGGCCCTTCTGGGTGGTTTGTTTTGCCCCCACACTGAGTCAAGAGTTTGTGAGCACTGCGGCTCCCCTCAACGGGGCTTCTCTGCCTTTCTTTATAGAGCCAGTCAACTCTGCAGGGCTCCGTGTGCAGGGGCTGTGTGGCCAGCACTTTGTCCCGGGTAGTCAGGGCATGAGCTCTGAGTACCTGCGCTGTCTGCTTTTGTCCGTGGATTTGGTGCCGGCGTGCCGCAGGCCGGAGGGCCCAGTTGTGCACTGACCCTGGTTTTTTGAAGTGTGCACAAGTGGGCGGTGGGTCACCAGGTGCCCACAGTCCCAGATTCGCCTTGATTGGCTGTGGAAGCTGCAACTGGTCTGGGGGCCGCTGGTTGCAGATTTCTCCCAGTTCTTCTGGAGTTAGACGGGACCGGCCATGGGTCAACGGGTTCGTTCAGTCTTCAATTCACCCCTGATGGGAGGGCCAGTCAACACGGGCTGAGGGTCATTTGTGGACTCACCCCGGCGATTCTGGAGATTGGGCAGGCCGGTTGCGCACTGGTCCGGGGGCTGTTGGGGGTGGGACCTCTCCACACAGCCAGGTAGTGCCTTTTTTTCCTATTTTTTTTTAATTCTTCCTATTTATGACCACCAGACCTAATAAACATCTGGTCTCTCACACATCCAAACCTGGTTCTCTCCCAAGAATTT
Organism: Micronycteris hirsuta; assembly: GCA_004026765.1. Lineage (NCBI taxonomy): Eukaryota > Metazoa > Chordata > Mammalia > Chiroptera > Phyllostomidae > Micronycteris > Micronycteris hirsuta. The sequence goes on from PVJI01017921.1 coordinate 10,723, forward strand.
TGCTGCACTCTGGGGCTGCAGCCCTCCCTGCTCCCCGCTCTGGTCCCTGGAGACCTTCTCATTCCAAAGCGCTCTCTTACCATCCGATCATTCAATTTCCCCTATACTCTTGGTTGCCAGTCTTCTTATTTGCTGGAATACCATTGGGTGTTTGCTCTGTTCCTCAGAAAATCAGCTAGATGTTTCACCAGCTGGCAGGAGGAAGTGGACCCCTCTCTTCCCTATCTCGCTGCCATTTTCCCATAAGCCTAACTCTTTCAATTTTAAAATAAACTCTAAATACAGAGAAACTGTATATGATATAAATTTAGTGTTTACATTAAGATGCACACTAAGTGTAAAGTTCATCCCAAATTTCTATTACTTAATACAGAAAAAGAATGTAAAATATATTTAAAAAATTTTTTTAAAGATTTTATTTATTTATTTTCAGAGAGAGGAGAAGGGAGGGAGAAAGAACAATGTATGGTTGCCTCTCACATGGCCCTCATTGGGGACCTGGCCCCCAACCCAGGCATGTGCCCCAACTGGGAATTGAACCGGGACCCTCTGGTTCCCAGCCCGCGGTCAACCCACTGAGCTACACCAGCCAGGCTAAAATATTTCATTAATACTTTTATATATGCTATTTTGCAGGTTTTGGTTTAAATAAAATATATAATTAAAGTTAATTTCACCTGTGTAATTTTACTTTATATGATTTATAGAAAGTATATAACTATATGTATATTATATATTATATATAACCATACATATATGTGGCTATATAGAGATATTATATTTACATCTATTATATAATATTATATATCAGACATATACCCACAGAGAGCATGCATTTTAAGTTTTCACAGAACAAAGGAAGCTTCAAGAAATACCAAATAATCTACACATACAGATTGTACTCTGACCATAATGAAATAAAATAAAAAATTAGAGCATTATGCTAAGTGAAATAAGCCAGGTGGTGAGGGACAAATACCATATGATCTCACCTTTAACTGGATCATAATCAACAAAAGCAAAAAGCAAGCAAAACTGAACCAGAGACGTTGAAATTAAGAACAATCTAACAATAGCCGGGGGTGGGGGAGGGGGCAATGGGGAGAAGGGTTTTCAGGAACCACTATAGAAGAGACATGGACAGAACCAAGGGGGAGGATGGAGGCAGGAGAGGTAGGTGGGTTTGGAGGGGGTGGAGGAGGGGAGGGGAGGGGATGCAGACAACTGTAATTGAAAAACAATAAAGTAATGAAAAAATAAAATAAAATAAAATGCACACAAACAAAAAAATTAGTAATAAAAACAAGAAAGTTTTAAACATCTCCTTGGCCCATCACAAAATTATATATAACATGTATTCTGTAGTCATTGGGTTTAAGAGGAAATTTTAAAGTTACAAAATATTTAAAAATGAGCCCGGCTGGTATAGCTCAGTGGATTGAATGCGGGATGTGGACCAAATGGTCACTGATTTGATTCCCAGTCAGGGCACATGCCTGGGTTGCAGGTCAGGTTCCCAGCACAGGGCACTGGAAAGGCAACCACACATTAATGTTTCTCTCCCTCTCTTTCTCCCTCCCTCACCCTCTGTCTAAAAATAAATAAATAATTTTTAAAAAAAAAATTACTTTGTTGTTGTTCAATTACAGTTGTCTGCATTTTCTCCCTTCCAATCCCCCCAACCCTATCCAAACCCTCCTCCCTCCCTTGTTTCCACCCTCCCCCTTGGTTTTGTCTATGTGTCCTTTATAGTAGTTAAAATCTTTTAAAAAATTAAAAAATTTGCAAGATGAAAGTGTCAAATGTTAACTTTTGTGACTCACAGCTAAAGTAGCACTTAAGTTTTGCATAATTTTGAATACATTAATAGTAAGCAAAGCATATTGAAAGACAAAGACTAAAGGGTATAAGCTAAACACATTAGGGGAAGAGAAAAAGATAATAGAGTAAAACCAAAGCAACAAGAAGGAAGGACATAAAAGAGGTAAGGTGGAAAATTAGCAAAACAGCTCAAATCACTAATAAAACTGGATTCTTTGAAAAGTGAGATAATAAAGGTGGGCATTAAATTCTATACAGTCACACACTTTAAAACTAGATTAAATGGCACAAAGAGAAATAGAGATCCCTGACTAGAGGAAACAAAGGAAAGAGACTGCCATTAGTCAAAGAAAGCACTCCCACTCCCCCAAATATACCTGTCAGCACAGGTGGCACCCCACACATCCTTCAGGGATCTATTCATGCCCCACACTGTATATGAAACATCTTCAGGTGTGTGCCAATGAGAGTGAGTGGTCTGAGAACCAGAATGCAAATGGAAGATCAAGGGGAAATAATAACATAAAATAAATCAGGAGAGGGAACATATGTGGACACGATGTGCCATGGCCTGAGAGTTATTATTATTTTAATTCTTTGCACTTGAAGAGGTATATAATGTTTCTTTCAATGTTATAAAGAATTTTTGGATGAACTTCCCAGCTCAGGATTTTTCCTTTCTTGAATCCCAGAGATACAGTAACACAAAATTTACGTTTGTCAGTTCCCAGTGGTTTCTCCTGTTCTGTAGTTTCTTAAAGGAAAGCTCTTCAGAATTGAAATGGCTTTTATTTCCCCAGGATATATTCTCAATGCTTTTATTTTTTATTTTAATTACTTTATTGTTGTTCAATTACAATTGTCCGCATCCTCTCCCCTCCCTTCCCCCCACCTGCTCCAAACCCACCTCCCTCCCCTTCTTCCACCCTTTCCCTTGGTTCTGTCCATGTGTCCTCTATAGTGGTTCCTAAAAACCCTTCTCCCCATAGCCCCCTCCCCCTCCCTTCTGGCTATTGTTAGATTGTTATTAATTTCAATGTCTCTGGTTATGTTTTTCTTGCTTTTTTCTTTTGTTGATTATGTTCCAGTTGAAGGTGAGATCATATGGTATTTGTCCCTCACCACTTGGCTTATTTCATTTAGAATAATGCTCTCCAGTTCCATCCATGCTATTGCAAAGGGTATGAGCTCTTTCTTTCTCAATGCTCTGATGTTCGCTAAATCAGTAGTGATTAGTTGCTACTCACTGATTCTACATGGCAACGCCTGAAGCTAACTAGAGACACTGAAGCCTAGGAGTGTGTGTGTGTGTGTGTGTGTATGAGAGAGAGAAAGAGCTAGAAATAAATACTGCTTCTGTAGATGCTGTCAAAAAGGTGAATGCTAGGGTTTATTTGCTTTGCACAATTTCTTAATTGTATAGCTGGAAATAATCTAATTTAGGCAGTGGAGGCTGCCTAAAGTAAATACAGCACTTGTTCAGTGAGCTGAGATGAACCACGCACCACTTATAAAAAAAGAGAGAGACATCTGAATGGTTTGAAATACCCAATTGATCAAGGCATTGCTTTTTCCTAACACATCCAGGTAATAGCCATACTCTCTTTTGCATTGGGCTTATAGGCCCCTTTGCATCAGCTACATGCCGTCTCCCTTTATCTGCAAACAGAGAAAAGAAGCAGCAGGTTAGAACCCAGACTAAGTTGACCTCCAGGTGCATTTCCATTGGTCACAAGGGCCAGGTTGAGCTTTATTTGCTTCAGTACATAAAGATAAGAAGCTAAGGGCCCCGTTCTGAAAGCAAACACATTTAATTTGCACCACCACCACCCCATGATTCAGTGGATAGAATTTATGATGGTGTTAACCCTTTTTTATAAAAGTAGCAAATTATTTAGTCCTGATAGGAAATATCACAGCAGATGCTGTTTGAAGCCCACAGGGGATATTTCACTAAGAAGGTCCCTGTCTCTCCAGTGTGTCCTTAAGAAATAAGAGTACAGAGTGGCCCAGATCTTTTAAGGAGAACCAACTCCAGCTACTAGCAAAACAAGTCTGTGCATGTGCCAAGTCCTGCTGTCCCCTCTCAGCAGCAAGAATTCAGACAAAACTTCAGGAATGCTTTGTGGGGCAGCTGTGGTGCATTCAAAGCAGAAAAATGGCCTTAATCTTAGCAAAACCAACAAAGATAAGCAAAAGCTTTAGCTGGGTTGAAATTGGCCAACACACTGCTACACAATGTCCTTGTGACCATTATCCAGGCACTGACCGCTGAATGGCACTGCTCAAGTATGCTGGCAATGTTTAACAAACCATCTGTCTTGTACCTGTTCCCACTGAACAGGAGCCTTTGTCTGAACCCTGGCCCCATCTAGCATGTCTGCTGTCTGCGCACCAGCCAGTGAAATCTCCTTGGTGCATTGTATTAATTTCACAAGTCCTTCTGGTTTGTCCTGATTATGGTTTGTCCTGTGGCGCGGCTACTGCAGGAGACCAGTTTTGAAAAGGGGAATATGGATCTTGTCTCTGACTATCTATTACTTTATACACTACCATGTGTATAAAAGCCTCCCTTGCTTATTTGATTTTTCTTCTTTTAAGAGGAATTTCAACATTCGTTAAAAAGTAAATGTCGCTGATTTTATTTTTTATCTTGGTTAATTATTCTTAAATTAAAAACTTCTCACTCTCTCATATATATTTTTTGTTCTTTAATATAAGATTGTCTCCTTAAATATCACACTTTCAGGAGTTTACTGATTATGTTACATAAGTGTTAGGCTAAACGATTTGAACTTAATACTTTCATAGGTCTAAAACATCAGATATTGGCATTTTCATGTGATTTAACATAAATACATATATTTCCTTGTAAAATTGCCCATTTTGTTTTAGAGTACAGGCATGAGATGATAACTAAACCAATTCGTGGTTTTCATTTTGTAAAAAAACAAAAAAAGGATTCATGAGGCAAAATTTTCTGTTTAGAATTTATTTATCTTGCTCAGCCTTGCCCTGCTTAGAAGTAAAATGTCCCTCTCTTTTTTTCCAGACATCAAAATATCCATATAATTATGACTATCTTAAGCATTTCTTCACAATGACAATGGAGATAATCCTCTTTGAAGTTGAAGTCATCCTGGAAACTCATCCATCAGGCCCTTACATCAGCAGACTGGAGACTGAGGCCTGGATGCCAGTCACCACCCAGCTGCTCTATCTCTGGTCCTCACTTGGAATCTCTGGACAAAAGATTCTTATCTATCAAAGGGACTACATTTGATAAGAGACAAACACTGGGTTAAATGCACAGGGGACTCTAAAACAGGTAGAGTATAAAGGTGAAAACAGCTCTTTGCTTACAGATTTTTTAATATAGTTTCACAGTTGTGAGTACATGAAACACAGAGTTAGAAAGCTATTGTAATAATCATAACCTGCATGTCTTTTTCCACACTCACAACTGTAAACCTACTTTTGCCCACAGTGGTACACGTCTACTTCCATGTCCTAGCAGCAGAGCTTTGATTAGATTTATTTCATTATTCTCACAGGCACATCCTAAGCACAGTGTTGTTTTTAGAGCAAATATACTTAATTGAAGGAATTAAAATATCTAGATAATCTTTCCAGAAAGAGTTTGTAAAACAAAACAATCACCCGTAAAACAGCAGCACAAGTTTTGTCCTTAAATTTAAAGTCCTATTGAAGCCAGGAAGGAAAGCAGAGATAAGTGGCAAGAGATCTCTTCAGATTTTAACTCTCAGAGTTTCTATGCAAAGAGAAACAAATGTGGTAGTGTTTTGCCAGATTGGTGGCCCCATTGGATGCTTGAGGAAAGAGGAATTTCTTCAGATTTTTAATCTCATTTTTTAATTTCAATTTTGGTATATATAATATGTTTTTTAAGGTAACCTGGTATTAAATACATGTTGTATTAATACATTTTGTCACAATATAATTGTTCATTAAGCACTAATATATATTTGATGATATATAAACATTAATAGAATTATAAATAATTATATATAACATTTATTCATTAACATATTTATTCATTTGACATCTGGACTGCTTCCACCTTTTGGCTATGGTGGACAATGCTGCTATGGACATGCATGCACATGTATTTAAATCCCTGTTTTCAGGGGGTTTTTTTAGTGGAATTGCTGAGTTGTATAGTAATTCTATGTTAAATTTTTTGAGGAACCACCGAGGCACACCCTCTTACTTTTCCACCAGCCATGTACAAGTCCCAATTTCTCCACATCCTCCTCAATGTTTATGTTCCTTTTTCTAATAAATATATGACCCTTCCAGTGGGTGTGAAGTGGTATCTTACTGTGCTTTTGATTTGAACATTTCAGGAGTCATTTTTTGTTCATAGGACTTTTGGAATGATGTCAAGGAATGATCTGTGGAGCCTTCCACAGACCTTCTGGCATCTCCTGAAAGCTACTATATGGCTGCAAGTTCTGATGCCTCAGTAGGATCCTTCTTCCTGAAGGAAATCATGACATCATTGCCACTAGGAGGAGGAGTGGCAGTTGTGCACCCAACAGTAAGGGGGAAAAAGAAATCTTAACTCCAGGCAGAAAGAAAATAAGATTTCAGAGCCCAGAGACTGGTGATAGCCAGGCTTTGGGAAGTCAGGGGAAAGAGCATATTGCCAGGTTAGGTGATGCCATAGTTGGCCAGAGTCCTGAAGCCTTAACTGGTTTGGAGAGGAGCAGAAGTGTGTTCTGAGTCCCCAGGCCAAGAGAGGCAACCTGATGCAAAAGCAGGCAGGACATCATAAAACACATAGAGATCTTAGGTATGGGAGGAGTATCTGGGAAGTGTGGACTTAAGACAGGGATCTTGGGGTCCAAAGAAACATATCTGGCAGCAATCCTCATTTGTGAGCTTGCAACTGTCTCTATTCTGCCTTGAGTTTGAATGGTGTTTCTCATCTTGGTCATACATTATAATCACCTGTGGAGCTTCAAAAACTCTCAATGGGCAGGCCAATGAAATCAGACTCAATGTGAATGGGACCCAGCATCGGTATATATATATTTTTAATTTTAATATTTATTTATTTAGAAAAAGAGCAAAGAAGAAAGGAAGGGAAGGAAACGTTGTGAGAGAAAAACATCGATCAGTTGCTCTCATACAGGTCCCTATCAGGGAACAAACATGCAACCTAGTCACATGATCCAACCAGGAATGGACCTAGCAAGCTTTTTTTTTTTTTTTTTTTTTGTGAGAGGACACCCAAACAACTGAGTGACAGTGGTCAGGGCCCAGGGTTAGTATCTCAATGTTCTAGTGATTTCAATGGACAGATAAAGATGAGGAAAGTAGACTTTTAGGTTTAAAATAGTAGATTTAAAAAGTAGACCTTATAAGATTGCTGTTTTATTATAAAAGAAATTGAGAGTGCTACAGAAGTTTGGATGGAATGAAGATGTTGACAGAAGATGCCACCTGTAGCCTAATGGCCTTATGGCTGCTATAGATGATGCAGCCCATGCCCAATTTGGGGCTCCATTCTTGGAAGGGTAGACAAGTGTTGGCAGCCAAAGCAGGGTTCTGCTATGAGGACACACAGAATATGATGTTGTTTTCTGGGGCCCTATCACTGTGGAAGACACAGTGAGGGCTGCACTGGATAAATGCTTGTAGGATGACTGAATGGAAGCAGGAAGGCATGAATTCATGAAAAGCAGTCCAAGACACAATCCCTGCCCTCTAGGGGCTTACAAAAGGGCAGCTGAATAGGCATTACAATGACAATAATCAGAGAGTAATAATAGTTCTGATCAGTGGCATCAATGGCTCTGTGTGTCTATGCATGCAGTCCTAAAGCCAGGGAAACCAGGGGAGAGTTTTTGAAAACTCTGTTTGGTAGTTATGGTTTTCTTATCTTTATTAATGCCCTGCAAGGCACTGACACACCACTGGTCTTGATAAAACAGTAAACAGGAATAGAGCAAAATCCTACAAAGCAAGTTGCCAGTGCCCAGATACCACATGGGTCGTCACAGAAAGATCAGCAACAGTGTAGAAAACACTGCCTTTCATATGAGAGTTATTTTGTAGATTGTTTGCTTCTTTGTTTATTTGATAAAACTTTCATAAATTCTCTGGTCTACAGATAAATTAAGTTGATAAGCCTAGAACTCCTTGCCAATTAGAACTACCTCTTCTGAAATGGTAGGTGTGATGCCAAGAAGATTTACAGGTCATAGGAGAGTTGGGACTTGTCTTGTCATCAACTATCTATAATACCTTAAGAAACATCCATAACTTCTCTAACCTGCAAGACTGACAGCAATTTCTGTTCTGCTTTCCTTGTCTAGTGGTTGTTCAAATTCAGCAAGAAAGAATTACTGATCCAAAAGGCACCTTTTACTCCTTAGGTGTTTTTTTAAAATTATTATTATTACTTTTTATTTAGAGGTCTAAGGGGCCTCCAGTCCCTCAGTCACAGGGCAGACCACAGGCCATGTGTATTTATTCCAGCTGGGCTATGGGCATGACCTCTGCTCCCTCTTACACACTGGGGGATGTAGGCAGCCACTGGTTGCCAGTAGATACTAGATTTCTAGGGGAATACCGAAGAACCATTTAAACATGCAGCTTTATTAGCCACTGCTGCTATTTTAATTTCTTATCTTTTTCCATCTGGCATTGTCAGGTACCCTTTTCTTCTGTTCAGAGAGAACACAACCTTTTCCCTCAGGCTAATTCTATTATTTTTTATTTTTATTTTTTAAATAGCTTATATTTTTTAAAGATTTTATTTATTTATTTTTAGAGAGAAGGAAAGGGAAGGAGAAAAAGAGGGAGAGAAACATCAATGTGTGGTTGCCTCTCACACATCCCCAAATGGGGACCCAGCTCGCAAGCCAGGCATGTGCCCTGACTGGGAATTGAATAGGCGACCATTTGGTTTGTAAGCCCATGCTCAATTCAATGAACTATACCAGCAGGGCTATGTTATTTTTCAGTTAGTTTGTTTTGTTTTTTTAAATCCACATCAAAATGTGTTTATGTGACTTTAAGTGGTTGGCAGTGGGTGATGAAACTGGCCAGACTAGGTCCCTTTTATAAAACACCATTGTTGAATTATTTACTCTGAGCCTTCAGAGTGGTTGCCACCATGTGCTGTAGAGACCTGGTGTTGGGCTAGCAAGAGCCAGATCACAATCAGCTTGTCTCTGTGCCATTTGAAGAGATAGTATCTCAATTAATTATGAATTGTTATTTTTATATATGTGTATATATATTATTTTTAATTAATTTATTTTTAAACCTCACCCATGGGTATCTTTATTGATTTTAGAGGAAGAAAAAGGGGGAGAGAGAAAGAGAGAGAGAGAGAGAGATTGATGTGAGAGAGAAACATCAATCAGTTGCCTCCTGTACGGTCTCTGACCAGGAATTGAACACACAACCTAGCTATGTGCCCTGACTAGGGATCAAACCTGAAATATTTTTGGTGTACAGGATGACACTTCAACCAACTGAGCCAAATGACCAGGGATATTTTATATTGGTTTAATATTTTATTTATTTTTGGTTAGCTATACTACATAATTTTTCTATGTAGTTTTACTTCAAAGATGAATTTGAAATCCTGAATCCTGAGCTTCTTGAGAGGAGAGAAGTAGATTAAAATTGAAATGCCATTGGATCTAAAGAGAGAATATACTACACTTGTCTTAGATCTGCTGATAAATTGGGCTGTGACTTACTTAACTCCTCTCTTTGGGACTTATTTTTCTTATCTATAGAATGGAGAGGTTGGCTTGTTCCTAAGTACTTAAACTTACAAAAAAAAAATGCTTCTGGAGATATCCAACATGGAACTATCAACCTGGATGACTATCTGAAGACTAGTGGAAGTCTTAAAATTAAAAATATACCGAAGAAGTACATCAAGACTGGTAGGAGCAGTAGAGGTGCAAAAGGGGCTTTATCCACACCCACGTGCAATGGTTGAGAATCAGAAAGGATATATCAGTTGCAGAGGTCCTCTTGAGGAGTGAGAGGTGTCGACCTCACGTGGACTCCCAAGCCTAGACCACCGTTTCCAGGAAAAGGAGCCCACATAACATCTGGCTATGAAAATCAGTGGGGATTCAATCTATCCAGGTGAGACACAAGCCTGCTAGAAACCCAAGCATCCTCTTAAGAGGACAAAACGAAAACCCTTTGCTTGCAGCTATTCACCCTGGGTTCCAGCAGAGAAACAGGGGCTCTGAGGGAACTGGAGTAATAGGGAGAGAGACCTAGTTGTGTGGCTCCAAGGAAAGGGCTGGGGGAACATCTACTAATATGCCTGTGCTAAGTTCCTCTCCCACACTGCCATGGACACCATTTTCCCTGGGTTCAACATTCCTCCAATAATGGCATTATCTTGGAAAGATGCACTACACTACCCTTCCAACTCCTGTGCTCTCTCCCCCCACCCAGCTTGCACATGCTTATGGGCTCTGCTAGTGGTAGTCATCCTGAGCCCTCACTGCAGTCTTTAAAATGCTCTCGAGGAATTCTGGGCAAGCTCAAGGGGGTGCCAGAGACATACACAGAAATACTAAGTTGTTTGGCTTTAGGGAGAGGGCCATCTTCTCAAATGCTTGATAGGTGACAATGCTCCTGTGCAGAGCCCTTCCTCTGCATGGCCAAATCTTAATCTGCAATTTCCTGATGAAATATACTGGTTTTATCCCAACTAACTTCTGAGACCCTGCCCCACCACAAAGGTATATAGGCACCAGTTGGGTGGTAGCTGGTTTCTATGTACCCAGAGAGTTTGGCTGAGTGGCCTAAGACCCAGCACTGGTGTCAAATTGAATTTGTGTTAACCCAGTGTTTCTTACCTTGTGACTCTCTGAAAGCCTACCTCATGCAACTTTTATATTGTGTGAGGCTTTTTCTGTGGTTGAGCATAATGAGCAGCCAGCAGGCAATGGCAGGTGTCAGGCTGGTTTGGCCTCTTGCCAATATGCCCAGAGCTGGTTTTAAAGGCAGTCAGCCTTGATATGCAGCTTTGAACCTCCCATATACACCCAGGCCCAGCACAGGCAGCTACAATCATGGATTGCTTTATAGCCCAGGGACAGTCTCAGACAGTGTCTAAAATTGACCTGTACTAGTGTCCCTTTCAAGAGGTCCCAGAATCAATACATCCAGTGGCTGGCTTTAGAACACATCAGAACATGACTTAATTAGCTTCAAAAGTGACACAGATAAAGAGAGATCTTGGCAGACACAGAACTGCCTGGGTGAATTCTGCTTCATGGGGTCAGCCCCTGCACAGCAGCTTTTTAATTGTGGTCTGGATCAAACTTCATGGTCAGCCAACTCCATGCATGGAAAGGCCAACATCAATTAAAACTCAACTATAACAGGAGGTCTCACAAAACACACATAAGAAATACTCCTGAAGGGCCTAGCTCAGATGTTGGAGGAGGCTGTGCCCTTGAGCCCCATAGTACACATGCTATATAAGGCAACCCTACTAAGACTGAGAAACATAGCAGATTAACCTAATACACAGAAACAAACACAAAGAGACAGGCAAAATGGGGAGACAGATACACATGTCTTAAATGACAGGTCAGGAGAAAACCCCATAAAAATAACTAAATTAAAATGAAGGCAAGCATTCTACCAAATACAGAATTCAAAACAATGCTTATAAGAATACTCAAGGAACTTAGTAAGGACTTCGACAGCACAGAAAGGGACCAGTCAGAAAAGTTACCATAACTGAAATAAAGAATACACTGGAAGGAATCAAGAGCAGATTAGAAGAAGCAGAGGATCAAATTAGCAATTTGAAAGAAAAGGTAGCAGAAAACACCCAATCAGAACAATAAAAGGAAAAAAAAATGTCAGAATAGTTTCAGACAACTCTGGGACAACATCAAAGGTAAATAAAACCATTCTTGCCACCAGGGAACCAGAAGGAGATGAGAGAGAGGGATTGAGTACATTTTTTTTTAAAGATTTTATTTTATTTATTTTTTAGAGAGAGGAGAAGGGAGGGAGAAAGAGAGAGAGGAACAGCAATGTATGGTTGCCTCTTACATGGCCCTCACTGGGGACCTGGCCTGCAACGCAGGCATGTGCCCTGACTGGGAATCGAACCGGGATCGTCTGGTTCCCAGCCAACGCTCAATCCACTGAGCTACACCAGCCAGGGCGGATTGAGTACATTTTTGAAAAAATAGTGATGGAAAACTTCTCTAACTTAGTGAAGGAAAAAGACATACAAGTACAGGGACTCAGCAAGTCCCCAACAAGATAAAACTGAAGAGGGCCACATCAAGATAAATCATAATTAAAATGGCAAAAGTTAAAGACAAAAATAAAATTTTAAAAGCAACAAGATAAATAGTTAGTTACCTACAAGGGAACTCCCATAAGACTGTCAGTTAATTTCTTATTTCTTTTTCAAATTGTCTTTATTGATTATGCTATCACATTTGTCCCATTTCTCCCTTTGCCTCCTTGACCCAGCACCCCTCCTCCACTTCCTCAGGAAATCCCCACACCATTGTCCATGTCAATGGATCATGCATATATGTTCTTTGGCAATTCTATTTTCTGTAATGTATTTTAATTACGCATGACTATTTTGTCACTACCAATTTGTACTTCTTAATCTCTTCACCTTTCTTGCCCATCCCCCCAACACTCCTCCTATTGGGTAACTGTCAAAATGTTCTCTGTATCTATGATTCTGTTTCTGTTCTGCTTATTTTCTTATTTTGTATTTTAGATTCAATTGTTGATAGATATGTATTTAGTACCATTTTATTGTCTGTACTTTTGATCTTTTTCTTACATCAGTCCCTTTAACATTTCATATAATAATGGTTTGGTGGTGACAACTCCTTTTTCTTTTTCTTTCCTAGGAAACTTTTTATCTGCCCTTCGATTTTAAATTATAGCTTTTCTGGGTATAGTAATCTAGGTTGTAGGTCCTTGTATTTCATGACTTTGAATATTTCTTACCAATCCTTTCTAGACTGCAAAGTTGTTTTGAGAAATCAGCTGACAGTCTTGTGGAAGCTCCCTTGTAGATAACAAACTGCTTTTCTCTTGCTGCTTTTAAGATTCTCTCTTTCTCTTTGACTTTTGGCATTTTAATTATAATGTGTCTTGGTGTGGGCCTCTTTAGGTTCATCTTGTTTGAGACTCTCTGTGCTTCCTGGACTTGAATGTCTATTTCCTTCACCAAGTTAGTGAAGTTTTCTGTCATTATTTTTTTCAAATAGGCTTCCTATTTGTTGGTCTCTCTCTTCTCTTTCGAGCACCCTCATAACACAAATGTTCATATGCTCAAAATTGTCCCAGGGGCTCCTTACACTATCCTCATTTTTTTTTTATTTTTTTTTCTTCTTACTGTTTTGATTGGGCATTTTTTGCTTTCTTATATTCCAAATTGCTGATTTGATCCTTGGCTTCATCCAATCTACTGTTGAATCCCTGTAAATTGTTCTTCATTTCAGTTAGTGTACCCTTCATTTCTGACTGGTTCTTTTTATGGTTTCCATTTCATTTTCTATGCTGTTGAAGTTACCTCTGAGTTCATTTTTCTCTTCCCTAATTTCATTGAGCATCCTTAGTACCAGTGTTTTGAACTCTGCATCTAGTAGATTGCTTGTCTCCATTTTGTTTTGTTCTTATTCAGGAATTTTATTCTGTTCTTTCATGTGGGCCATGTTTCTTTTCTCCTCATTTTGGTAGCCTCCCTGTGTTTGTTTCTACATCTTGTTGCTGCATCTCCCAGGTTTGATACAGTGGCCTAATCTAGTAGGTGTACTGTAGGGTCCATTGGCACAGCCTCCCATATCACCCAAGCTGGGTACTTGAGGTACACCATGTGGACTGTGTACACCCTCCTCTTTTCCTTAGTCTTGATTGCTATTGGCAGGTCAATTGGAAAGATTTGCACAGGCCAGTCAGCTGCAAGGACTGGCTGTGACTATTGACCACCAACTTGCAACCACTTGGAGGACCAGCTATGCATGGGACCCCTCCACAGAACAGGACTTATTTCAGCAGGGCTCTGGTGCCCACTGAATCCACTCCTTGAGTGTGTCACTTGTGGAGGTTGCTGGGTGGTGATGCTCTGATATGACCTGTAGCTACCCACTGGCTGCACAGGCTCTGAAGCTCCTCCAGAGGTGCTGGCCAAGCTCAGCCATATCTGTGTTCTGTAGGGGCCACTCAGTATAAGCTACAACACAATGTGCAGATGGCTGTTACTTGTGCTGGGCTTGAAGGTGCTTGAGCATAGACAAGTTGTGAACCAAGGCCAGCTACTGCTAGTGCTGGCTTGAAGGCCATGTAGCAATAGGTTTGGGGCTTGCTGAAGCCAGATGCTGCTTGTTTGAGAGGATTAGGAAAATTAGAAATGATCTACGACAAACCATTCATATGGAAAAGCCACTAAAAACAGCCTGGATGGGCTGAAAGTTAGGCAGAGCCTTAGGGAATCACACAGTGGCGCAAAGAGTATGAGCCGTATTGATTGAGTCTCAGATATGCTGCCCACCTGCCAGCTCTATGAGGGGAGAGCTCAGAACAGGAACAGTGGTCTCTGCCAACACTTCTGTCATGGGAGAAAGTTGCCTCCCAGTTCTCTTCCTGAAGACAGATACTTCAATTCTTCCCTGTATGCCTCTAGTGCCTTTGAAGCTGCTGCCCGTGGGATGGAGCTCAGAGGGAGTGAGTTTGAGTAAGTCTGTTCATGGGCCCTTTAAGAGGAACTGCCTGGGAATCCAGAAGTTTCTATCTTTCACAGCCTCAATCCCCACTGATTTTTACAGCTAGAAATTATGGGCACTTATCTTCCCAGCACTGGACCCTGGGCTTAGGAGCCTGCTGTGGAGCTGGGACCCATCGCTCCTGAGATATCCCTCCTGTTTAATCTGCTGTGTGGGTGTGGGACCACCGTGTTCCTTGTCCCCACCACTTTTACCATTCTCAATGTGGTTTCTTCTTTAACTCTGTAGTTGTAGGACTTCCATTCAGCTTGATGTTTGGTGGTTCTGAATAATGGTTGTTCTGTAGATTAGTTGTAATATTGATGTGGTTGTGGCAGGAGGCAAGCCATGTTTGCCTAGGTGGCCATCTTACCTTTCTGTCAGCTAATTTATAAACAGTGACTTCTTAGACCAGGAAGAATTACACAAATTATTCAAAGTAATGAAAGGCAAGGACCAACAATCAAGAGTAATCTAACCAGCAGGGTTAAAATTTAAAACTGAAGGAAAAATAAAAAGCTTCTCAGACAAGAAAAAGCTGAAGAAGTTGATCACCACCAAACCAGTATTACAGGAAATGTTAAAGGGATTTCTTTAAGAAGAAGAAAGAAGAAAGGAAGATGGCAGAGGAGTGAATGGAGGTTGCACTGACCTCCTCCCAGGGCCAATATGGAATTACAACTTAATTGTGGAGAAACCACCTGGAACAAACAACTGAGCAGTAGCCAGAGAAAAGCATATAACTTTGGCACAACCGGTATGGTAAGGAGTGTGGTGGAGACTTGAGAGGGCTGGCTGGGCACCCACAGGCAACAGCACCAGTAGGATAATTAAGCAGCCAGTTAGACCCCAGAATAAGATTGGAGTCTAAATCCTAAGCTAGGATTCCAAGCCTAGAACACCAGAGCCCAAAAAGTACACAGATAACAACCAGTGGAAAAAGAAGGGTTGTTCTCTGGCAGAAACAGACAGTTGGAGATGCAAGGGCTGTTTAAAGAGCCAATACACAAATTTTCCTTTGCAGCCATTTATCTGAGGCTCAGGCAAAGGCAGGGGCACAGTGGACTAGAGATGTGTGAGGAGAGACTGGGTACAGAGGCTTTGGTTAGAGAACTGAGAGAGTAGCCTCCAGGATCCTGGTGCTGAGTCATCCCCCAGACAGCAGCAGTCTTTGTGCTCAGATAAACCACTAGCATCTGAACGGCAGTAACCTGAGGTGAAACAATAGCCCTTACCCCAGGAGGGTCTCTGCCCTGGCCCTTTGGTGCTTAAGCCTGACTGCTGAGTCCTAGTGACCATATAAACAACCAAAGGAGACAGCCAGAGACTGTAGATCACTGGCAAAGGAGGAGCAGAGTGGACTAGAGAGACTTGAGGAGAGAATGGGGATAGAGGCTTTGGAGAGAGAACTGAGAAAGTAGCCTCCATGATCTGATTCTGAGCCAACTCTCATACATAGCAATCAACCTGTTCAGGCAGACCACTCCTTTCTAAGCAGCAACTACCTGAGGGAAAACAATAGCCCCCATCACAGAAGGGATTCTGCCTCACCTTTCAGTGCTTAAACCTGACTGCTAAGTGCAGAGGGAACATATTAATAATTGAAGGAGCTAGCCAGTGACAGCCAGATCACTGGAAGTATTGAACAGGCTCTCATTTCAAATTTGGTTTCCTCTCTAGCTACAACTTGTTTCCATTCCACACTATTACTATTTCTCCCCTGTCCAGACACTCAAAACAAATTCTCTTCTTAAGGGTCATTTCACGTACTTTTGCCCAGCTATTAAAATACCCGTGTTCTCTCTACACCTGTAACAAACTTTGCTAGTTGGTTGTGGGTTAGGGCATTGTTGTTGCATTGTTTTTTCAAGGTTATCTCCAGAGCTTTACTAATTCTGTATTTCAAATAACAAATTTTACTGGGCCCCTCTCCTACTTTTTTTTTTTTTTTTTTTACTCAATTTTAATTATGCTGTCTTGGCTTCTTTTTTTTTTTCTCTCTTTTATCTTTCTTCTATTTCTCTTTCATCCTTCCCTTTTATTTTTCTTTATTCTCCTTTTTTTCTTTTCCTTTACATTGCAAATTTTAATTTTTTCCTCAGTCTGGTTTTGTTCTTCACTCTTAGTGTTCCCTCTCTTTCTGTCATTACAAAATCAATTCCCATTCTTCTAAACATCTCTTTGACTTTTCTTTGTTTATTTTTTCCCTTTTATTGCAATACCACCTATATCAATTTTAGCTCATTTTTTGTTGATAGTACTCTGGTAGATCTTTCTCTCCAATTTGGCTCCTATATTTTTATTAATTATTTAATATTTTCCTTCCTTTTACTCTCTCAATTTATTTTATTTTATACTATTTTAATTTCTGTTTAAACCTAATATTATAGGTTTCCCTTTTCATACTCCATTCTACACTTTTCACTCCATTTCTTTATTCTTGAGGTAAATTTTACCTTCTCTCCTTCCATTGCTCCAGCTCCCAACTCTCATCAGTGATCCTCCCTCTCCTCTCTAAAAACTATTTCTCATTCAGTAGGTCATCTCAAATTCACCCTCTTTCCATATAATAGTCTTAATCTTGTTACCCCCTTATTAATACTGGTTCATTTGTTATTGGTAGTGGAATTATGGAGGGGAATTATATTTCCTGCTGTGATTTTTTTCCTTAGGCTCTGTGGTTTTGTTCAGGCAGTGCCTGCACAACAGCATGGAAGACTTGGAGGACAAGTGATCTTCAGTCAACCAGAGGCAAGGAAGGACCCACGAAAGAATGACCCAACAACAATCAAAACCCAATTATATCCAGAAAACCAGCATAAAAGGCATAATGGAAATCCCAAGAACATCAAGTTCAGGTGATCAAGGAGACTGCACCACTGTATTTCACAGGCCTTCCATCATAGAAGTTCACATCAGAAAGTCAGAAAGTCAAAACAGATCAGTTTAAGAAACAGAAACAAACAAGAAGAGTCCCACAAACAATGAGAAGACAAAGAAACAACCCCCAATCTAAAGGAAAAGAGGAATCCTCAGAAAGAATGCTAAGTGAAATAGAGACAAGTCAACTATCAGATATTGAGTTCAAAACAACGGTTATCAGGAAGCTCAATGTGAACTACCAAAACCTACAGGGAAATTACAAGGAACTTACTGTAAACTATATCAGCATAAAAAAGGACACAGAAGCAATCAAAAAGGGCCAAGAAGAAATGAAGAATAGAATTTCTGAATTAAAGTACACAGGAGAAGGAATCAAAAGCAGACTTGATGAAGCACAGGATCCAACTAGTGAGGTGCAGGACAAAGTAGAAAAAAACCTCCCAGAATTAAGACTGAAATAGAATGAATGGGGTTAAGGAAAATGCAGGGTAATATTAAACAAAATAATATCTGTGTAATAGGGATGCCAGAAGGAGAAGAAAAAGACCAAGGGATAGAAAACCTGTTTGAAAAAGTAATGATGGAAAACATCCCTAATTTGATGAGAGAAGAAGCCATATAAGTCCAGAAAGCAGAGAGGGTCTCAATCAAGAGGGATCCAAGGAGGCCCACTGAAAGACATAACATACTTAAAATGGCAAAATTCCAAGATAAAGAGAGAATCTTAAAGGCAACAAGGGAGAAACAAGAAGTAACATACAAGGGAGCCCCAATAAGATTAGCAGGTGTCATCTCAACAGAAACATTACAAGCCAGAAGGGAATGGAAAGATATATTCCAAGTAATGAAAAACAAAAGCCTGCAACTGAGACTACTATATCCAGCAAGGCTCTCTACTAAAATGGAAGGCCAAATAAGCAGCTCCCCAGACAAAAGAAGGCTAAAAGAATACACCTCCACCAAACAAGCACTGCAAGATATGCTGAAGGGACTGCTTTAAGAAGAGGAAGTAAAACAGTGAGAAAGAAGGAATTAAGATACAAAGGGGGTAAAATGGCAACTAATAAGTACCTATCAACAATAACCTTAAATGTTAATGGATTAAATGCTCCAATCAAAAGACAGAGATAGCTGGATGGATAAGAAAACATGACTCACACATACGCTGCCAACAAGAGACCCACCTCAGAACAAAAGACTTACACAGACTGAAAGTTGAGGGCTGAAAAAAAATATTCCATGCAAACAGACAGGAAAAAGCCTGGGTAGCAAAACTTAAATGTAACAAAGCAGACTTCAAAACAAAGGATATAAGAAGAGACCCAGAAGGACACTTTATTATACTCAAGGGAAGAATCCATCAAAAAGACATAAATATTGTAAATATATATGCACCTAACATAGGAGCATGCAAATGCATAAAGAAAACTTTGGAAGACTACAAGAAAGATATAGACAGCAAAACACTTATACTATGGAATTTTAACACCCCACTGTCAAAAATGGATAGATCTTCCAAACATAATATCAGAAAGGATACTGAACAATGCCCTAGATCAAATTGACTTAACTGATATATATATAGAACTTTTCATCCCAAAGAAGCAAAACACACATTCTTTTCAAATGCACATGGAACATTTTCAAAGATAGACCACATGATAGGACACAAAACAAGCCTCAACAAATTTAAGAAAATTGAAAACATATCAAACATTTTCTCTGACCACAAGGGCGTGAAACTAGAAACAAACTCCAAGGAAAAAAATAAAAAACCCTCAAACTCATGCAGATTGAATAGCATGCTATTAAATAATGAATGGGTTAAGAATGAGATCAAGGAAGAAATCAAAAAGTTTCGGAAACAAATAAAAATGAACTCAATATAATCCAAAACTTATGGGACACCTCAAAGGCAGTCCTGAGAGTGAGTTCATTGTGACATGGGCCTACTTAAGGAAACAGAAACATTTCAAATGAACAACCTAACCTTACACCTACAATAACTGTAGGAACAAAAACAAAGACAGCCCAGAGCAAGTAGAAGAAAGGGAATAACCAAGATCAGAGCAGAATTAAATGACATAGAGACTAAAAGCACAATTCTAAGGATCAATACATCCAGAAGCTACTTCTTTGAAAAGATAAATAAAATTTAAAAGCCTTTAAGGGGACTAATCAAGAAAAAAAGAAAGAGGATCCAAATAAACACAATCAGAAATGAAAGAGAGGAAATTACAACTGATACCACAGAAGTACAAAAGATTGTAAGAAATTACTATGAGGAACCATATGCCAAGAAATTTGAAAACCTAGGTAAAATGGACAAATTTCTAGAAAAAATATAATCTTCTAAAACTCAGTGAA
Source organism: Micronycteris hirsuta (assembly GCA_004026765.1). Lineage (NCBI taxonomy): Eukaryota > Metazoa > Chordata > Mammalia > Chiroptera > Phyllostomidae > Micronycteris > Micronycteris hirsuta. The sequence goes on from PVJI01017921.1 coordinate 30,564, forward strand.
GAAGGAGAAGAAAGCCTGAACAGACCAATAACAGCTGACAAAATTGAAGCAGTGATAAACAAAACTCCCAGCACAGAAAGGCCCTGGACTGGATGGTTTCATAGGAGAAGTTTACAACATATTTAAGGAAGAGCTAACCCCCATCCTTCACAGACTTTTCTAAAAACTCCAAGGAAAGGGAAGACTGCCAACCTCTTTTTATGAAGCCAGCATCATCCTAAACCCAAAATCAGAGAAACACACAACAAAGAAAGAAAACTTCAGGCCAGTATCGCTGATGAACATAGACACTAAAATCCTCAGCAAAATATTGGCAAACATCATCAAGCAGCACATTAAAATGATCATACACCGTGACCAAGTGGGATTCATCCCAGGGACGCAAGGGTGGTACAATATTCACAAATCAATAAATGGAATACATCGCATAAACAAAAGCAAAGACAAAAATCACACGATCATATCAATAGATATGGAAAGAGTATTTGATAAGGTACAGCACCCATTTATGATAAAAACACTTAGCAAAGCGGGAATAGAGGGAGCATTCCTCAACATAATAAAGGCCATATATGACAGGCCTACAGCCAACATTATACTTAATGGGCAAAAACTAAAATATTTCCCACTAAGATCAGGAACAATACATGGATATCCACTTTCACCACTCCTATTCGGTATAGTATTAGAAGTCCTAGCCACAGCAATCAAACAAAGAGAGGAAATAAAAGGCATCCAAATTGGAAAGGGGGAAGCAAAACTGTCATTGTTTGCAGATGACATGGTAATGTATATAGAAAATGCTACAGACTCCACCAAAAAACTACTCAATCTAATCAGTGAATTTAGCAAAAGAGCAGGATACAAAGTCAATATTTATACATCAAAGTCATTTTTGTACACCAACAATGAAATATCAGAAACAGAAATCAGGAAAAAAATCTCAATTGCTATAGCAACAAGAAAAATAAAGTACCTAGGAATAAATCTAACCAAGGAAGTGAAAGACCTCTACTCAGAAAACTATACAAGACTGAAGAAAGAAATTAAGGAAGACACAAATAAGTGAAAACATACACCATGTTGACGGACTGGAAGAATTAACATCATCAAAATGTCTATACTGCCTAAAGCAATTTATAGATTCAACACAACCCCTATTAAAATAACAATGCCAAATTTCACAGATAAAGAACAAACACTTCAAAAATTTATATGGAACCATAAACAACCCTGAATAGCTGCAGCAATTTTGAGAAAGAAGAACAAAATAGGTGGGATCACTATACTTGATATCAAACTGTATTACAAGACCATGGTAATCAAAACAGTATGGTACTGCAGTAAGAACAGACATATAGACCAATGGAACTGAACATAGAGACCAGAAATAAACCCAAATCTCTATGGTCAAGTAATATTTGACACAGGGGGCAGAAACATGAAATGGAATCAAAATAGCCTCTTCAACAAAGGTATTGGGAGATCTGGACAGCTACATGCAAAAAATGAAACTCGAGCACCACCTTACACCATACACGAAAAATAAATTCAAGGTGGATAAAAGACTTAAATATAAGTCATGATACCATAAAAGTCCTAGAGAAGGAGATAGGCAGGAAAATCTTAGATATTCCATTCAGCAATATTTTTATTGATATATCCCCTAGAGCAAGGGACATAAAGGAAAGAGCAGACAAATGGGACCTCATCAAAATAAAAAGTGTTTTCATGGATAAAGAAAACATTAGTAAAATGAAAAGGAAAATAATCTTACAAGAAAACATATTCGCCTATGATATCTCAGACAAGGGTTTGATCTCCAAAATATAAAGAACTCACATGACTCCACACCAGGAAGACAAACAATCCAATTAAAAAATAGGGAAAAGGCTCGAACAGACACTTTTCCATGGAGGATATACAGAGGGCCCAGAGACATATGAAAAGATGCTCAGCATCCCTAGTCATCAGAGATATGGAAATTAAAACCACAGTGAGATACCACTTCACACCAGTGGGAATGGACATCAGAAACAACTCAATAAACAAGTGCTTGTGGGGTTGTGGAGAAAAAGGAACCCTAGTGTGGTGGGAATGCAGACTGGTGCAGCCACTGTGGAAAACAGTATGGGATTTCCTCAAGAAACTAAAAATGGAACTGCTTTTTGACTCAGCAATTCCACTGGTGGGTTTATACCCTAAGAATCCTGAAACTGTAATTCAGAAGAATCCATTCATCCCAATGTTCATAGCAGCACAATTTACAATAACCAAGTCCTGGAAGCAGCCTAGGTACTCACTGGTAAATAAGTGGATCAATAAACTGTGGCATATTTACACAATGGAATACTACCCAACAGAAAGAAATAAGTAGCTCCTACCCTTCTCAACAACATGGATGAAACTAGAAAGTATTATGCTAAGTGAAATAAGTCAGGTGGTGAAAGACAGATACCATATGATCTCTTCTGCAAGTGGAACTTAATTAACAAAAGAAACTGGCAAGCACAATATAGCCAGAGACATTGAAATCAACAACAAACTGACAGTAACCAGAGAGTATGGGAGAGGGAAATAATGTGAGAAGGAAAGGAAAGGGACATAAATGGACATGTATGAGGGACCCATGGATGGAGCCAAGGTGGGGTGTGATTGAGGGTGGGAGGTGGGCCTCGGTAGGGCAGGGGAAAGTGGCAGTGGGAAAATAGAGACAACTATATTCGAATATCAATTTAAAAAGTAAAAAAAAAGAAGGAAGTAGAAAAGAACATAAATATGGATAATAAAATAGCAATAAATCTCTACCTATTAATAATCACTGTAAATGTGAATGAATTAAATGTTCCAATCAAAAGATATAAAGTAGCTAATAGATAAGAAACATGACTCATATATATGCTGTCAATGGTAGACTCACTTTGATTGAAAGTTCCACACTGACTGAAAATAAAAGTGTGGAAAAAACTATTTCATGCACATAAAAGTGGGAAAAAAAGCTGAGGTAGCAATATTATACAAAATACACTTTAAAACGAAGGCTATCATAAGAAACAAATAAGGACCTTACATAAAGATAAAGGGATCAAGAGGATATAACACTTTAAATATTTATGCACTCAACGAAAGAGCACCTAAATATATAAAGCAAATATTGATGGACAGAAAGGGAGAAATCAACAGTAATACAGTTACAGTAAAGGACTTTAACACCAAATGACATCACAGGCTAGATCTTCCAGACAGCAAATCAACAAAGCAAAAGTGGCCTTAAGTGATTTAATTGATATATTTTGAGCATCTTCTCTAACCACAATGGTATGGAATTAGAAATCAGTTACAAGAAAAAAAAAAACAACTAAAAACTAAGACCACACCAACATATAGTGGCTAAATAATATGTCACTGTGCTATAAGAATGGATTAACAATGAGATTAAGGAAGAAGTCAAAAGATTCCGTGAGACAACTAGAAATTAGAACATAGTAACACAAATCCCTGGGACATACCTAAAGCAGTCCTAAGAGGGAAATTCATATCATTACAAGCCTACATAAAAAAAAAAAAAAAAAAAAAAAAAAAAAAAAAACAAGAAAAATATAAAATAAGCAATCTAACCTTAAACTTAAAGGAATTAGAAAAAAGAGCAAGACCTAAGATGAGTAGAAGGAAGAAAATAATAAAAATCAGAGTAGAAATAAATGAAATGAAATCTAAAAAATATTTAAAAAATCAATAAAAGCAGAGTTGGTTTTTGAAAAGATAAATGCAATTGATAAACCTTTAACCAGATTCATTAAGAAAAAGAGAGACAAGACACAAATAAATAAATAAAAAAGAAGAGGGAGTGATATCTGATTTCAAAGAAATACAAAGTTTATAAAAATATATTGCAAACAATTATATGACAACAAACTGGACAATTTGGAAAAATTAGGTA
>PVJI01017922.1:0-34516 GCA_004026765.1 Micronycteris hirsuta
GAATTTCCCATGGCCCTATTTGACCTAATAATCACATTATTTGAAAAGCTTAACAATTCTACAATAATAAAAATATTTTTACATGGCAGCATTATCCAAAAAAGACATAGACAACTTTGTGCCCTTACCATAAATACAATACAGTATTTCACATTCTCTGCTACTGAAATTCAGTTATTGAGTTTTTAATAAAGCACATCATCAGTAAATTGAAAAAATGGTTTAAGGCAAAAAATTTCTAAAAGAACACCATAAGCATTTGAAGCCATAAAATTACAAACATTCAATGCTTATAAGTAGGGCTTTACAGGAAGTTAAATGGCATCTTACACTTGTTGGAATAGGGGTATTTGGTGCTGACTTAATAATCATGGAAAATAAATATTTGAAATTACCTCTATTTTTAATTGGAATAATTTTTGCTGATATTATCACATTAAATTAAAATAAAGCATGATGAATTCAGAAGGCAATATGTAGACAATTATTAATTTATAGATGAGTTATTCTCCTAAAGTTCCTTTGTGTATTCATCAAGTAGGAACTTTGAGAACATTGATTAAAGTGGTAGTTGGGTTTCCAGATGAACAAATGGAATTTACTTCCTTAGGAAGTAGAGTACTAAATATTAAGACACCGTTCCATTGAGAATGTGCATTACATATTTTGGCTGGGATTGAAGGAACACATCTTGTTTTGCTGCAGTGGGCATGAGAGTTACCAACTGTAAATGACAGGATTCTTATAGCTATAGTGACCATATGTAATGGATTTTCTGAGCTGGTTCTGCCAGCATGTGGTGTTGAGGAGCAACCACTCTATAGCATGAGCTCCCTAGGCAGTTACTGTGGTCACTCAACATCCCAGCCTGATTCACAGAATATAGCAAAGAACAATAAAAACACTATCCCTGCTCTTGTAGAACTTTTTGTATAATGTGGGGGACACACAATTAACATATGATACAAAAATTAATACCATTAAAACGAGTGTTACAAAGGGAAAGGATAGGTGGGTAGGTAAGTACATAAGAAAGAACTGAATATTGTCATAATTTGGAGTGGTCAGGAGAGGGTCCATGAAAAAGTAAAATTCACAGGAATAGTAAGTCAACAAATGGGAGGAAGTAAAATGTTGAAGACCTTGAAGTAGAAGTATGAGTATATCAGAGAGTTGATATATCAGAGTTGAGAGATGGCCCAAATTACTAGATTGCTACAAATTAACAATGTGACAATGGGTAATATTAGAAAGGAAATCAAGGGCTCGATGGTGTAGGGCCTCCTTAAATGCCTTAATAATGATCCTAGGCTTTAGGCTAAGTGCAATGGGAGGTCACTGGAGACATTTAACAGAGGAGTGTCTTGATTAAATTCTTATTCATTGCCGATAAATGCTTACCTGGATTAAATAACTGACTTGTCTGGAAAAAAGCGGCAGTGGATCCAGAGGTGGCTATTGCCAGTGGGAGAGTCCTCGCTGATTCCCTCAGCCCTGAGGTATGCCTCACAGATTTCTGGCAGTAGTGACTCCTAGCAGCTACTTTGGTTTCATTTATGTGTGACCAAAATGTTCTAGCTTTCCAGTCCTACCATATATTTAAGTAAGGGGGCCGACAATTTCAGTTTCCCCAATAGTATGGAGTTTCCAGGGAAGCAAGCCTTTCAGATCTAAAATCAGAATAGTGGTAGAGCAACCAGGATCGTCAGTTACCCTATAGATAAGCCAGAATGCAGTAGGCATTCAGCTTATTGTTGCAAAGTCCTGGTGGTAAGGAGCTCATTATTTCCCATGACAGTCCATACTACCATTTTTAATGACTAAAAATCTATGATTTCTGACCATATGGCAGCATGGTAAGGCACCGGAGGGGGGATTTATAATTGCTGCGCCTCTCAAGATCGCCTAATTTGTTTCCTATATATCAACGTTAACATACACTTTTTTTGCAACTCATTTCAAGTAAAAATATTCTTGTCACACATACTCATTAAATTAAGGTTTGGAAAATAGGTATTTAATTAGATATTGTCTAAAAATAATTCAATATTGTGTAAAAATACCACCCTGAAATGAACCACTAAAGTTACATGGATAGGATTGTTAGCATCTTAGGGAGTCAGAAATCACTTCCAACTTCTTGTTATACGTAACTGGAATCTTTGTCCCTTGCTCTTCTCTCTTTTATGTGTACTGTACTGTCATCTCTTGTTAGTATTTTGAACACAGAAGAATAAGGAAGCCTTCAGTCTTCTGTTCAGCCAGTCAGGCAATACATTTTGAGTGGAGGATGTTAGAGCTGTAAGTATACTATAGTATTGATGTAATTTCTGTTCCCCTTTTGCATGAGGTGTTGAAAGCTATTAAAGATGGAAAAAATAAATAGGGAAAGCATCACATGAATCAACGCAGTCCTGTTGTAATCATGGCCTCAGATTTCAGGTAGGTAATCTAAGACTTAATAAACAGAATCAAGTGAATCCCACATGTTTATTTTGTGTTAGGAAAATTTTCAGTGTCATTAAGTTTTGCTTCTTGCCTGAACAACAGTTCACTCACAATTACTTACCATTTAAGAAAGTTCTGAATTCTTTGGTAGGAAGGCCCTGTCTATTATTTTTTCATTGTTGTTCTGAAGATCCACCAAGTTTCCTAGAGATTATCTCATGAAAGAATTGAAATTATTGTGATTGGTGAAAAAAAGGATAAAGGGAGACATCTTATATCATCTTAGGATCTTAAAGATTCTTTAATTCAAAACAACTGGTTTAAAGGAAAACAAAGCTAAAGATACATGCAAGTCTCGTTGGAGATGAGTGAGAGTGGAACTATGACATGGACAGACTTCCTTCCTGTGATCTTAGTGCTCTATCCATTTTTTTACTCCACGGATTTCTGTTATGTTGACCCAAAGTCAACATTTGAAACTTTGAGTTCATCTAGACCAGCTATTTCCAGGGGTGGGGATGGTTAGAGATTTCTTCACTATCAGGCCTCATGCCTTAACCTAAGCTCCTCATTAGCTACCCTTTCTCTCACCCACCACCAGACACACACAAATTTGATATGGTCTCAGGGTGGGGAAAAGGTTGCAGTTTTAAAAGTTTTAAATATAAAGTTCCCAAGGCAATTCTGATATGATGAACTCCCTGTCCAGTCTTGAGAACATTGCTCTAAGCAAATGTATTGGTGTGGACTTGGAGAAAAAACAAACAAACAAACAAACATAAAATCTTGGCTTTAAAAATGAGTTTAAACTTATGAAAAGGTATGCTCAGTCTAAAAATTTTATAATTATATATTCATGCTCTTTTACATTTTGTCACTTTTATCTATTTATGTAAAAATGCTTTTAGATTTATAAAGTTAGAAAATCTCTAAATAATCATTGAATGTCACTATTTAAAAATACAGCACCATGATCCTCTCCAGTTAACATGATCTGCTAAGCAGAAATTTGACTAGTCCACTGTTTCACCGTGGACTGTGTGGCTAGGCTATGTAGCCCAAATTAATGGCAGGTAAGTGCCACAGAGAGAAGAGATCAGTACAGGGTTCAAGGTCACTGAGAACAGACAATGTGCACACAAGGCTTAAGTGGTAGAGCATTTATTTAGATCTAGACCCTTGTAATGCGTCAGTCCCCCATGTCATCCATTCTGCAGCCATCTAAGGCAATGTAGCTACATAGCCCCACTATGTGCTGCAGTGGAAGGAATCCATCCTTCCACCTCAACCACCGGAGTCTGAAAAATTGTTTAGAGCAATGTTCTCCACCCTGCACAGGGAGTTCATATAAGAATGACCTAAGTAACTTTTAAAGTTCAAAATTACATTCTTTCCCCGCCCTGAAGGTATGTCAAAATTTTATGAATCTCATTTTCTGTAAAACGGGGTGTGCCTGAGCACCACTGACTAAAGTGCTTCAACAAAACAAAGGAATACACATTGAGTGTGAACCAAGAAGTGATAGTGTCACACAAGGAAGTAAACCCATCACAGACTGTAAGGATTCTTTCTTTCTCTCTCTCTTTTTTTTAAAGATTTTATTTATTTATTTTTTTAGACAGAAGGGAAGGGAGGGAGAAAGAGAGCGGGAGAAACATCAATGTGTGGGTGCGTCTCACATGGCCCCCACTGCGGACCTGGCCTGCAACCCAAGCATGTGCCCTGACTGGGAATCGAACCAGTGACACTTTGGTTCACGGCCCACGCTCAATCCACTGAGCTACACCGGCCAGGGCAGGATTCTTTATCTCTTGATGAGAAAGTGTTCCAGGCTCAAGACCCATGGTTATGTAGCCAAGTGGGGCTCAAAGTCTGCATGCATGCACAACAGAGAGGCCAGAGTTCTCTAAACTATCAAGGGATGCTGCTACAGCTACTACTAAGTGAGGGTCTTAAGAACACTTAATCCCACATTTCCTATGCCTTGGACTAGGGTTTCTCAAGGGTACTGTTGTAACTTGTTACTAACATCTAATTAAGACTTCTGAGCCAAGACTGTAGGCCTGTATCACCCTTCGTCTAGCAGTACAGGGTCTTCAGCCCATGGGGGCTACAGCAACTTCCCCCAGGCTACTGGCTATTTATGACATCAAGCTTCTGAAAGCACCTGAGCCATCAGAAAGAAGCCTCAAAGCTACTGCAACCATTTCAGAATTTTGAGTCCATTTGATCCCACTGTTCATTACTGCCACGCAAAATTCAAGTTATCTATTTTTTCCCATATGTACTCTTTTATTTCCCACAATTTTGCCTATTCATCTCTTTCTTCCATTATATGTAGTCTCTACAATATTCTCAGGCTGTTCAGAGAATTCTTGTTTGTCCCTCTCTTTGCCTGAAATGGAGCCTGATAATATACCCCACATAGGAATCCCATGCAAGGCTGCTCATGTAGTCTCCCTTAAACCTACATACATGGGTCTTGGGGGTAAAAGCAGCATTCTCCTTACTCCCCAATGCTTTTGCCTCCTACATTCTACTGATAAAGTTCCTTCTGTTTTAACAGGCCATCAGAGTATCCATCCTATACCTTGGGTTGTCATGGCCACTTTCATATATATTCACAGTGAATACTGACATTCAGCTCATAGCCTCCTTCTTTCCACCTTAATTCTTGCCATTGAACTTCTGAAGGTCATGACTTACTAAATTCAATGCACACTTTTTAGTCTTTACTTGCTTAACCCTCTGACTCATGTATCCTCCCCTAAATACTAGGACCCCCATCTTTTCTGGGCCTCTCTCTTTGGGTGGGGTGGGGTAATAGCAATCAATTCTATAGGGCTCATTTTGCCACCTCTCAGCCATAAGAAGAAAAGTCTTTAAAATAAAAGCTGTCTATTAAATTTTTTGTGAGTTAATTCCATTTTATCATAGTAAGTATCACATGAGATGTTTACAGAGGTGGTTGTTGTAAACACATTTTAAAGGAGAGAAAATGGCACAAAGGAACAAGTAGTTTGCTCTGAGCTGCACAAGATGGTGGAAGCTGAAGCTTGCACTTAGGTCCCCTTCTGTTGCTCCTGCCACTGTGCTCAGATGTGTTAGTGAAAGGGAAAAGTATAGAAAATGCACTCATAAATGGATTTGAAATTCAAATTCTTATTTGTATTTATGAGTAAGTAGCATATGATGGAAGCAACTACTAAAGTAGAAATTCTGAGGTAGATTTCCTAGATAATCTTGCATTCAGCATATTCCTTCAGAGCTTATTTAAATGTACTTATTAGGTGGCATGACTTTCCATCTGCAATTTCTATGTATTTTCATATGAAAGAACCACCCTGTGAAACTTGCAATTAAAAGGAAGCAGAATAATAATTTTTATGTAACCTCTGTAGCAGAAGAATCTTAATGGTGGGTAATAAAATGTTGAAATAAGATACATTTTAATTAGGTAATAAGGGCAAGCTTTGTTTATTAACTACTCTGAAGGTTGTAATGAGTGAGCTGTGAATATCTAAGGGCACTGATAAGAAAATGAGAACATTTAACAATTTTGAAAACTTATTATGGAGAAGTTAGTCTTGCACATGCTTATTTAAAAGTGAAGGAGAAATAGAAAACTTTTCTGCTGGCTCCTCATGATATATATATCTTAAATATACCTTTCTTTGTTCTTTAATGTTTCTTTAAAATGTTATTTTTATACTTAAACACTTATAGGCCAAGTTCCCTGTGCCAAAATGAGCAAAATCAAACTGAACCATGTTTTTGCATCTTAGCGTTATACAGAAGTGTGCTGTAGCTATGTCTTCCTTTATTTCACCAGGGAGATATGACCCCAGCTCCAGTACTTCCAGATCCAAGAGGAAAAACTCAGACTGCTTAAGCAGAAGGTAACCAGAATCTTACAAGTTGCAGAGCTAGTCAGACCAGGCACATGATTTCAGCTGAGGCGGATCAGGATGTGAAGTTCCTGGCCTTTCAGCCATGTCAATAGAAATTAATATCAGTTCCTCATGACTACCCTATATTGCCACATTACTACTGAAATTAGTTTTTCAAATGCAACTTCCATTGGTATGTCCTCAGGGTGTAATCCAATCTTTCTAAGAAAGTTAATCTTCCAAAATTCTGAAAGGCAAACTGATAGCTATGTATTCTCTTGCCATGTACACTGTTGAAATATATACCTTTGTGTAAAGATTTTCTCTCCTGGATGGTTGCAGGTAGGTATAACAATAAAAACAAAATTATTGTATTCTGAACCTCTTCTTTTAGCTAATCCGTAAGAAAACTAGATATTGCAAAATTCATTTCCTAGTGTTTCCAAGTTTAAGCCTTTTCTTTACTGGCATAGTACAAAGTAATTTTGTTAGAAATAAAAGAGGTTTAACTGGTAATCTTAGCAGAATAGTTGCATGATTACAAAATTTATATATATAACAAAATAATATTTGTAATATACATGATTCAACTACTTTATGCAGTCAAACTGGACTTGACCTTTCTATAATATTTATCTTGTCAAAATATGTATAGATTCTTATCTTTAACATTTTTATACTATGTCATTTGCTTTAATGGAAGTTTAACTGATAATATTTGCAGTGTTCTACTAATTATTTACCAGTAGACAATCATTGAAAGACAGATTACTCATGGGATATTTCTGTGGAAATAGTTGCCAAGATCATAAGGGAAAAATGTGTAGGTAAATTACCCATAAGCACACTTAATATTGTTAGCTGACATCCATGAGACTAGTCTAGACTGAATTTTAATTTTGCCTCAAGCATTCATAGGAGTGTTATTGGCTATTTACTTGTGAGTAAAAAATAGAGCTTATTTGTAATTTTTGGTTTAGATTATGTTGAAAGCTATCCTTTATTTATTTATTCATTTATTTTAGTATTGCTGTTCAGATTTATTTTTACTGAATCAAGATTTAAAAAGCTGAAAGAGAATGAGATTTTTAATTGTATAAGCAAACTACTATTAATGATACACCATTAGATTATCAACTCCTAAGGAGGCCTTACTTTCAAAGACAGAGCAACTAAGTGCTGCACCAGCAATCACTGCCCCAGATATCATCCACTGATGCCACCATCAGTCCATTCTCCTCGCTCTAGATTGCTCAATTCCTGCATGAATTTGGGTCCAACCTGGGTAAAGCTTAGTTCTGTTAGTTTTCATACAAAGCCATATAAACCATATAGAAGCATACTTCATTTAAATGGAAGTTGTAGATTTCTTGGGCTGATGTCTGTCATTTTGACCAATCATGGCCAAGAATATCCTAAAACTCCAAAAAGTTTATTGAAGTATTATTAGCTTTGAATACTGTGATTTTTAAAACATTAACATAGGCCAACTTGAAAGAGTGAAGCATAAATTTCAAAGTTTTTGCAAGCCTAAAATGTATACATAGTAATAGTGATAATTAAATAAATAAAAGGGTAGTAAATAGTTTCCTTGGTAGGCTGGCTGACATTTGAATTTTGTATAAGGTTGAATTATTGCAATTCTCATTTATTTTACCCGTTTAAAATAACTAAACATTTTGACAGTTTAAAAAAATTAGACTATGTTCATATGCCATAAAAATGGCATGAACATCATATTCTTCACTAATTATATTGTTTTATTATTGGACACTGGGAATGAGTATCATTGGAAAGTTGAATTCAATGTTAACACTGCCAAGTCAGAAAGTTTTGGTTTTGGTAGAACTTTCTGATGTTTGAATCTTAAACACTAAAAACTCTGTAGATCAGATGCATTATGGTGTTGGATTTTGCTGCTAACTTACCTTGGAGAGACCAAGGGAGGGACAGACTACTCGAAACTGAGTAATGCACATACGCAATACTGAGTTTCTCCTATGGTTAATATAGACTTAATAGCATCTTCCCTTGTGTTTATTTTGAAAAGTCTTTACCTGCATAAACATTGTACTAAGAGTACAATGACAGTTATGAACACTTTAACTTGACATACCAATTGTTAACATTTTGCCATATTTGCTTTAAATATCTCTCTAAACATTTCTAATTAACCTTTTAAACGTTAATCTCGCTTTTCCTTCCTTCCCTCCTTCCTTTCATCCATATCTCCTCCCTCCGTCCTTTCCTCCCTTCCTCGCTTTCTTGTTCTCTTTTGTCTTGTTTTAGAACCACTTAAAATCCATCTCAGAAGTCGGGTAACTCATCCATTAACACACTTGACATCTTTTTCAACCGAGAGCAGAAATTCCCATAAGTAACATCTCAACCATCACCCTGAAGAAACTTAGGGATATTTTCTAATTGTTTCAATGATGTTTTATGTATTTCTCCTTTCCCATATATTACATGCATCCATGTGTTTTTGTTTTCTTGAATGTAGAACAATTCATCGGCTTTTGTGTCTTGTACACATTGACATTTTAAAAGATTCTAGGGAAGTTGTTTTGTAGAATATCCCTCAATTTGTATTTTTCTGATTGTTTTTATATCTCTTCATAAAATGTAAGAAAGTTACATAACCTTTGCTATGACCTATGGTATCATTTCTACAATTTTTCCAAAGCACATAAAGTATAATTCCTTGAAGATAGATTATTTTATTAAGAATTATAAGAATTAGCTGTGCCAACTCTGCTTTTGTTTTTGAGTTTGAGAAAATTTTCAGATTTAAATTTTTTTCCAAAAACGTTTAGTCCACTCTTTATCATTACTTTTGGATGAAAGGTGGTCTTATGTGTTGCCAACATCTTGTTCCCTTTGTCATAAGAACTTGGACTTAGAAATACGAGTGTCAGGACACTGGCCCTTTCATGTTTAAAAGTAAAATATGAATTGAATCACAATCAAATAATAACTTTTTATATAACTCTGATAGTGTCTGTAGACATTTGTTAATGACAGATGAGGAAGAAATAACAATTAGAACATTTCTCACTTTCTAGTAGCTTACAGTCAGCTGGGGAGGAACACACACACGTGCACATGGAGTACTCAGATGGAGGCCGCAAGTGCTAGGTGTGTGGACAAAGTGCTAAGAAAATATTGGGCAGGAAACTTCTCAGGCTGCCTGGAGAGGAATTGGGTGGGGGCTGGGCCATCGTGACAAGCTTTACATTTGAGACTACACTTGAGGTATGGCAGCAATTCAGAGTGGTGGTAACATGTTCAAGTTTTGAGTTACCCAGGCTTGGCTTTGAATTAAACTATGTGACCTTTGGTAAAATATGAATAACTCTCTGACCCACAGTTTGCTTTCTATAAACTGGGGGTAATAATACCTATTCTGTAGTGTTATGAAGAATGAATAAGATAATGAACATGTGTAACCCAAAGTAAGTGTTTAATAAATGGTAGCTCCTACTAGAATTACTACTTAAATGTGAGTGGTAGTTTCATTCACAGAGAAATAGAACATGCCCAAAAGTGTGGCAAGTGTATAGTGCACTAAAGGGTGTTTTCTGTGTAGTCAGCAGGTCTGTCAGGCAACCTTGGCTGCAAAGTTTGGGCTCATATATTGTAGAATTGTTTTCTAACCAAAGAAGACAGGGTGTAAGCTTTTAAACTGTCACAGATTTTTGGGGTAGAAGAGTGTCAGGACAAGATCTGTGTTTAAGTACAATCAGTCTGAGCACAGTTATGTGATGTATGCACTGGATTTTAACCTAAGAGACCATAGGTGCCTTGGGTGCTATATATACACATGTAACACACAGGGATTTACAGACTTTCGAAGGTCATCTAACTACCACCCTTGGTCAGAAGGATATGATTCAGCAGGCTTTGGAAGAAAATATTAGAACTTGTATTTATTTCTACTTCATCTGTTACATTTCTTTTTGTATGTTTCATAATGCATATTGTGCATTAGCAAAATAAAATAAGCATATAATTTATAAACAAACAAATAAATAAATGCATGTGTTGTGTGTGCTTACAAAAAATGTTTTTTACTAAGAGGTGAGTGATCCAAAGTGTTTGAGACCTTCATTCCAGAGGATCCAGTTTAGAGTTTGAGGACTTCTGAACTGAAAGTATGAAAGCTAGTTAGTCTCAAGTTTCATTTGTCTTGATAAGTTTAAGTGAGTATTTGACCTAGATTACTAACACTGGAATTTAAAAAGAGGCTAAATTTGCAAGAATAAAAAATAAACTATCAAAAACTTGAGAGCCATAATATTACTTTGGATGTTTTTGCTTGTCGAGGACTCGAAAGAGAGTGGTCAGAGACCCGGAGATCTCTGAAAATACATCTGATGCCTGTCCTGGGAAATCCGAGGGAATAGGGATTTATTTTAAAGACTGACTTAAATTCTTCGATATCAGGTTACATAATTGGATTATGAAATTGAGTTGACAAATAAGAAGTAAATAAGGACAATAATGTGCATTTGGTTTACAGTTTAGACGTGGCTTACAAGGAAGAGTTGATTATAGTGGAATTTTCTAATTCATTATATAAATTAAGGGGTGATAACTCAATTTAAATTATTAGAGTATCAAGTAACTACATGGCTTTATGGAGAACAAAGTTGCATGCTTTATTGATATAGAGTCACTAGGTTAAGGGTAATTTTGAGGAATGCTTCTTATGCTGTGTCTGAAGAAAGGAAAGTTTGCTGAGTCACAAACTGCTAAGATGAGCAAGGAAAAAAGTCATAAAAAGTCAAATACAAAGGGTACATATTTGTTTGTTCTGTGAAATGGTAGTTGTATGTTATTCTCAGTCTTGTCAACATAAAGAGGCTTTTTATTTTTCTCTATTCTTATATCAAAACGTGGGTGATTTGTCTTCAAAGGGAAAGGAGCATGAGTATTTTAAAAAAAGTCTTCTTTACACAAATGTAATTAGAACAAAACAAGGCTTGGGAATTTATACCGTACATAACAGAGCAAGATTTTCTAGAAAACTCATATTCACTCATTCACTCATTCATTCATTCATTCAATCTTTTATTGAGTCAAACTTTTTACTAGTCATTCATTCATAAAATATTTATTAGGTATTTACTGAGGACCAAGGATGTGATAGGTCTGTGAATAGTGTGAACTGGACAGAAAATGATCCTGACACCAGTGAACTTATATCCTAGTAGGAAAGACAGACAATGAATAAGTAAATAGAGGAATAAATCAATTGCAGAGTGTACTAACAAATGCTGTGCAGTTTATAGATAATGATATAATGGGAGAACCTGAAAGGAGGTGTGGTGTATATGACTCCTTTGTACAACATGGACAGAGAAAGTCTCAGAAAGTAGGTGACATCTGAGGCTTGAAAGATGATAAGGAGTCATATCTCTATCCCCAAGTCTCTGTTCATGGAAATTGAAATTTTTTTCTTATTCTATCATGATTTCCTCTGTCTCCCTAAAAAAATAAATAATATAAAATGCAAAATAATCCCCCCTCAATCAATCTATAATGAAACTTCTCAACATATAACCCTACTTCCTCTACAAACCTCTAATTACTCTTTTCTTTGTATTCCCACATGGATTCTCTAGTTATTGCCACATCCTTTCTAGTGTAGCTCAACTTGGTGTTATCTGCTACTTTCCCGTCTTTGTTTCCACAGCTCAATCCATCTTGTCAAGAGTCTGTAGCTGGATGGCTCAGTAAGAAATTAAAAGGGTCTTTTCAGATGTCAGGGTAAAGGAGAAGATATAATGTTGATTTTAGTAAAGTTTTCGACTGTGCTGTAACTTACCCTTTATCAAAAAGGCTATAATATATAGTTTGGCATCCAATGTGCCTTTCCACCCAAATCTCACTCCTTTGTCTTCCACTCCTTCACTGAGTTGAGTGTCATGTCTTTCTTAGTCTCTTGCTTTTGCTCTTGTTATTTCTGATTCAAGCTGATGGTGCTCATCAAAGCGTTTTCTATCAGTCAGAAAGGAAGATTGGTGTTTTCATGGATTACTCTTCTTCTTAAAATAATCTGACAACAAAGGCCTGACTTTACTACAGCTGAAATAAATACAGGGCCTTGCTATGTCTCAAAATCCTTACCTGACATAAGTCTGTTAGAGTATCTGTCTGCACATCGGGATTCTGATACATTCTAGGAGATTAGTGCTTAGTGGCCAGACACAGTTTGTAATTGACCTACTCTTACCAAGAAGAGGTAAATTTGGAGACATAATACATAAAAATTGCCCCCAGATAATTTCTGAGGGTCTCTTGATAGAAAGCAGAGATATGTTTTCATCCATACCCATGAGGTTCTTATGTGAGGTCTGTCCAGAAGGTATCCAGCCATGTAATGTGATAAAAGAGACATTTATTGAAGAAGATACAAGATACAAGCAACACTGAACATAGGACAATGATACCTCAGTCCCCTTCAAAGTAGGCACCTTGGGACCTCACGTAGTTATCCCAGTCACCATCAGTTGCCCTGTCGTATCAATGTCTGAATTCTCTTCCCTTTCAAAAGTGATTCTAGTTTTGGGAAAAGCCAGAAGTTACAGGATGCCAAATCCGGGCTGTAGGGGAACTGAGTCACCTGGATGATTTAATGTTTCACCAAAAAAGTCTGCATGAGATATGGTGCATGAGTGGGTGTGTTGTGATGAAGCTGACGATCACCAGTTGTCCATAGCATGGACTTTTGAATCACCTGAATAATTTCCATGCAGGGATGTTCAAGCTTAATGAAATTTGATGAAGATTCGTTGCCGTACTCACTCAGTCATTTTGAATGTGATGGCCACACAGTACACATGCTCATTCAGTGGCGTCTACTGCCCCCACTGACTTGTACAGTGAAATTGTCATTGTTCATTCATGCACATTCCAGTCCACTCTCCTTGTCTGCCAGGTTATATTGATGTTGTGAAAACCATTCTTATTATATTAACAATGGCTGGAGTTTTTCTGGACTGACATTGTATATTTAAGGCTTCATACATTAGTTTTTTGGACACCCCATGACTATCCTGGAACTTGTAGCCTGAAATACTCTATTTGGCTCCACCTCTGAGGACTGCATCAGTACCTCCTTTTTCTCATCTTGAATAAACTCATTAACATTGATAATGCAAGTGACGTCATGGGAGTCTGGGGAAAGTCTGTACAGCAGCTTTTGGCTTTATGTTACTTTGGCACTGACTTGACCAGCCGTTGTGTCTTCCCAAACTGTGCTCTCGTACAGCAGTGTGGCCTGCTCTCAAAGTCCCTTGCATCTCATCCCTATATAGAAAACATCTCCCTTTCCTCTGACGTGTTTTTATAAACTGATGCCACCAACTTCCTGTCTTGCTCTGCACTGTTTTTAGGACAACTAGGTAGTCAGGAATGGAAGTGGAAGTCTGCGGTTTTAAACCTGCAAACTATTTTAAATGCAAGACTTACTAATATTCCACTTAATCTCTTTTGATTCCCAGTCTCTGAGACCTGCCACTACTGTAGTATTTCAGAAACAGATTCTCTTTCCCAGCCCTGGAATGTAATTTCTGAAAATTTCTCTACTTCCTTAAGGGGAGGATTTTTCATTCCTCTGAGGTCTCCAAGTGCCAGTGAATCAGGTCTTAGCCTGTGAGGCCCAGAAAAGGCCCTAAAACTACTTAATTGTACCTGCCACAGACCTCTTCTATGAAAGACTCAGATGTTTCAATAAATTGTGTCTGTAGATGTGGCTTAACCACTAATTTTTATCCTGTAACCTCATGAGGGAGTTTCTTAGATTTTTACACGCTGGAAATCTCACACAGCTCTAAGGCTCTTTATTGCACTTGATATATCAAGTTACAATTCCAGCATTCTCCCAGTTTCAGAGTTATTTTACAGTTTACCCCTACCGTAGCATAGAAGCAATGCAATCATGGCCGTGTCTGCTCTGGTTTGTCCCCCAAATTCAGCAACGTGACTCTCCTAATGGAAGGGCAGTCTTGGCTTGCTGGAGGTGCAGCTGGGCAATCACCTTATGTCTAAAATTCCGGGAGCCCTTCCATGAAATGTTACTTGAATAAAATTAAGTCTTTTTTTTTTATCTCAATGTTAAGAACAATCATAGCATGCTGTAGCATTAAAAACAGTTGAAGAGAAAGGATATATTTTAGGAGGTGTCCCAAGAGGGCATTATTCTGCTCATTACATAGCTGCTCAAATCTCACCTTCTTTCTTTGCCCTTCTTCTTATTCCTTACAAATAAAAATCTCACACTCACTGGTCCTTCCCCTCACATCCCCTCCCTTTAGCTCGGCTCCTCTAACACTGTTTCTACCTTCTTACCTCCGTCAGCTACCACTAAGAAATTCTCCTTCGTGTTTCCATGTGCCTTTTTACTCCAAGTCGTTTAATCATTTTCTAAATTTCTTTTTTTTAATTTTTATTTATTTTTATTTTTTGTTCAATTACAGTTATTTGCGTCCTCTCCCCTCCCCTCCTCCCTTCCCCTCCCGTCCCACCTCCCCCCGCAGCCTCCCTCCTCCCTCTTAGTTCTGTCCATGTGTCCTCTACAGTGATTCCTGAAAACTCTTCTCCCCATTGTCCCCTCCCCCCCTCCCCTGTCTATTGTTAGACTGATCTTAATTTCAGTGTCTCTGGTTATGTTTTGCTTGCTTTCCGCTTTTGTTGGTTATGATCCGGTTAAAGGTGAAATCATATGGTATTTGTCCCTCACTGCCTGGCTTACTTCACTTAGCATTTTCTTTATCGCCTCTTTAAACTTGTGAGATCTCACTCAGCACAATGATAGCCTCCTGCTGAAATGTACGCAAAGGATCAAAGAAAAGTAGTACCTTAGGATGAAGGTAAATGGCTGTGTATTCTTACAGTTTGTTCATTTTGGCTTTATTGCATTAACACACATTGCCTAACTCCGGAGCCACTTGTAAACATGTAATAAAGGATACCAAGATAGGCTCAAATCACTGATGAAAACTCTTAGCATTCAGCCTTTAATAGCATTTCTAATTTCCTTCTTAACATATGTAAAGAGGATCAAATTAAGCATTCTTGACATTTAAATGCTGAAAACAAAACAAGAAGTCAATTTACTCTTCACTCAGAATAAGCAAAAAAGGAGAAAAAATGGTAAAAAAAAAAAAAAAAAAAGCCCCACAGATGCAGCCTGCTCAACTCCTGCATCGGGCTCTCATGCAGAAGATGCTTCTCAAGGAAAAAAAAAGCAAACATCTAGAAAGACATTGAGAGAGAGCTAAAAAATTGAAAAAGAGTCTAGGGAAGAAAAAGATCAGCCTACATGTTGAAGGATAAAGAAGGAAAGGTCATGAACCAGTAAAAAATAGTATATAAGAGAGTTGGACTAGAGAAATAATCAGTGAAAACAGAATACTTTTAGAAGATACTATTTAATTTGTAAAATATTTCATAGGCTGGTAGAGGAATGTTGCTTTTTGAACACGTGAAGTTTATGCAGTAAAGTTTTCTCATGTTGGGCTGTATGCCTGTAACAATTGCTGCCTACATTCCTTACACCTTTTTAAATAAATTTTTTCCACATTTTGTCAGCTGCAATATTCCTTCATCTAGAACAAAACATATTTAAATTGCCTGGTTTTTTTTTTTTTTTTTTTTTTCTCATTAGAGTTAATTCTGTGTGCAGTACAATGAGATTTTCTTGGTTATTTTCATTTGTGATTGGGCTGGGCCTTCACAACAATAGCAATTCCTCAGTGTCTGAGTCTGACTGTTGCAGCTGACACACGCAGAAATGTCCAAAGGACGTGCAAACAAATGCAAAACCCACAATAGCTCAAAATAAGCTCAGATGATAATTTTTAATTTCTTTTGAAAGAAGGGAATTAAAGGCACATTTAAAAGCTTCTCTTTGTAGTTGTATTATCTCTTTTTCTACCTGTTGTCTTTACTCAAGAACATCCTGAGACCTTATTGTACTTAAGCAAACAGATAGATGAAATTTCCTTTCTATCTCTAATATCTTTGTTCTTTCGTGTCTACATTTTCATGCTCTCTGGCTCTACACTAGTATCCCCGACCACTGTAACTCCACACCCTTGCTATAATAAGTATCATTTATCACCCAAGAACAGAACAGTACTATGTTTACTATCTTGTTTTTATCAGTACAACCCTATCAGCTATTCCCTTAAATCTCATCTATTATTTTACTTCCTTCCCCTCATCTTCGCTCAGTGTTTGAACCATGAGATGACATTTTTATTCATTCTGCTATTTCCCAAAAAGGTTGTATTTGAAAACTCCTTTTTAAATAATGATTCTACTATTTTTTATCAATGTTTGCACTTTATCCCATGATTAAATCAATCCCTAAGCACAGACAAAATATCAGAGAACAGCAGTTAAAACCAACTTATGATTTTAAATTGTACCTGTCATGATGGAGAACAAGATTATTTAAAGAAAAGTTTTAATAATAAGTATAGTTGGACCCAGGATCAGTTGGAGGCAAAACTGCAAAGCATGTAAAGTGTATCATTTCTCTCCTCTTCTACCATTTCCTGCCTCTAGAGTCCTCATGCCTCAGGATTCTTGTTTACTGAAGTCACCGTACACGTCTGGTCTGTGTTGCTTGCTTACAAATCATCCCTCTGTCTGGCTCCCTCCATGAACTCTAGTCCCTTGAGTTTAAATGGCATAGGCAAAATGTTAGGAGTTTAACAACTCTACATTGGCATGCCAATGATGGATAGCCCAATTTAAGTTCCTAGGAATATTTTCATCTTAAAAGAAAGAATCAGAACCAATACCACTCTCTAATCGCTGATGTTCAGATAGGCTTAAGATATAACTATACAAGAAAATATTTGTTACCAGTAGATCAAAAGGAATTTTTATTTTTCCTAAGTCGTACTACTTATCACCTGTCTACTGATAAGGAAAAATATGGATACTGAAATCCCAAACAAAAAAGCAACACAATGTTGAATGCCAATGGTCATGGTCGTGCCTCAGAGAGTTTATAAATCTACAAAGATATTGCCATTTAGATAAAGGAAAGAAAGACAGGTAAGGATAGAAGCAAGGTAAGTATGTAATATACATGTATACTGAGCACCAAACAAACGCATGGAATGACCGCTGTATTCTCAGATGCCACTCTGATTGGCCATCACTCCCTCAGCTTTCTCCTTCAGCAGCTCTGAGTTATTTTCCTTGTGAACAAAGCGCTGTGATGAACTCCAGCAGGCTACAGGAGTTTTGTTGTTGCTTACTCCCTCTCACCTCCCTCCCTCACCCCTTCCCTCCTTTCTTTCCCTACCCTGCCTTTACAAGGATACATATAAAAAATCAGGTTTTGTTTATGAAGTTTGAATCTGTTTGAAAGAGGGTCCTCCTGGCTGGGGTGAGGTGTGGGTCAGCAAGGATGTGCATGCTGTTCTAGTTTAACTGAGTTTGTCTGGTATTTGTGAAAACTTAAAAAAAAAAAATGTCTCTCCCTTGTTCATTTATTTGTAGTTTTTCCCATTATTGAGGTATAGGCATTGGATCTTCCTGTGTCCTCAGGGCAGGAAGAAGGCATGCTGTCTGTGAGTTCAGCTTTCTCTCCCAGACAGGCTCCTGTGTGCCATGACCCTGTTCTAGAAGCCGGGCCACTATCATTTGTATGGTTTCCTGTACTCTGAAACCTACTCAGTTTCTCTAGACTCTCCTGCTGAAAGAGAGGAAACACTCGTAATATGTCATAGTTGGGATACTTATTAGAAAACGCAACTCCTATAACAAATTACTTTCCTATGAAGTACAATAAATCATGTTTTGATAAATATAAAGTAAGTAAAAGTTAGCCAGCTGCTAGAACAATCCTTGTTCTCTTGTCAAAATTAAGAAAATTTGGTGATCTATACAAATTGTATAATTAAATGTGCTCTGATTATGCTGTTTTGAAACATTCCTTTTGAAATTTAATCACAAAAACTCATATTTTACTCTACAAAACTTATTAGAAGAGTCAAATTTACCTCTTATTTTTAATATGTAAATGGGTCAGAGTTGAGTTTAATTGATCATTTATTTCTAGTCAAATATCAACTAACTCCTAATTATACAATTTTCCCCCTTTTCCAATGTGTTCATTGGGAATTTCAGATGTATCTGATATTTTAAAAATTTGCATTACCTAACTGTAACCAAGAAATTTAAAATAAAATGCTCTCAGCTTATGGTGCTATAATAAGTTTTACCCTCCTTTTTTTTCCTTATAGAGTAAACTCTCATTGCTTTTAAGCATTAACACAGTTGAAATTCAGCTCCAGAACTATACATACTGCCTGATCTAGACTTTTAGCCCACAGGGGACTTCATTAGTAGATGTCTTCTTCAGTTCAAAGATGGGACTGAGAGTTTTAAGACTCTCTAGTTTACTAATTAGCTTACCTCCAAGGACAATGTTTAACATCGCTCAGACCTTTTTAACTTTTATTGATATGGGCATTTGCACATAACTTTTTAATTTGATGTATCGAAATCCCTAGCCACATTCAAGGACAAGTACTTTAGAACACATTAGAAATCCTGTTTAATGATTTTCTTGGTTATACTTATGTATATTTATTTATGAGTAAATAATTAGTTTTTGTTATACGTTTCATCCAACTAAGCATATTTCCTCCCATTCCCTTAAGCCTTTAGATTCCCATAACCACATGAAAGTAAATTTGCAATGAATTGGTAAATTCTGAAGTTAATTCCACCTAGTGGGATACTAATCACAATAGAAACTTTTGACGCTAATCTCTATTCATCAGATGGTATTCCAGGGATTAGAGAACTCACTGGTAGGTAAACATGTGATTAGTTTTATAAACTCAACTTCCCTATTGTGTTTTCTGTAAACTGTCACTATACCTATAAATTATTTCATTCAAAGTAGTATTTTTTGTAAAACAATTGCCAAAGTTTTTTCTTGAGTCAAGAAGAAGCATGGAACTGGAGAGCATTATGCTAAGTGAAATAAGCCAGGCAGTGAGGGACAAATACCATATGATCTCACCTATAACTGGAACATAATCAACAAAAGAAAAAAAACAAGAAAAACATAACCAGAGACATTGAAATTAAGAACAATCTAACAATAGCCAGAGGGGAGGGGGAGGGGACAAGGGGGAGAAGGGTTTTCAGGAACCACTATAGAGGACACATGGACAGAACCAAGGGGAAGGATGGAGGCAGGGGAGGGAGGTGGGTTTGGAGGGGGTTGGAGGAGGGGAGGGGAGAGGATGCAGACAACTGTAATTGAACAACAATAAAGTAATAAAAAATTTAAAAAAATAAAAAGAAGAAGAAACAATTGATGCTTATTTGCTGACATTAAATTTACACTTTTATACCACACATGTTACATTTCAGAGCTGTCTGCTACTTCAGTCACCACTGTCACTACCCGTGTCCTACTCACAGTATGTCAGAGGTGCAATAGCTTCATAACCATCTTAGTTTCTCTAGAATCTATCCTTACCACTTCTAGTGCTGGAGTGAACCTTTTATGAGTTAAAAGTTTGGCCATGAACTTTCTTTTCTCAAAACCCTTCTGTAGTTTCCCGGTGTATTTAGGACAAAAGAGCCTAGATTGCTGACATATCCTACAAAGCCTTGCATGACCTGGGCCACAACGTTTCTTCAGCCCCACCTCTCTTACTCCATCACTAATGAAGCTCTTGCCTCACTGCCAACCTTTCAATCCCTTGAAAACGTCGAGATCTTTCCCACATTGCAGACCTTTCTGCACATTGCTTTCTCTGCCTGAAGTAAATATCCACCTGGTAAATCCTATTATTTTAGCAAGACTTAAATTAAATGTTTCCTTCTCCAATCTAAATTATATCTTCCCTTCTTCTCTATCAAAGAATTTTACTTTCTCATCATACACCTTATCAGAATATTTAATTGTACATTTATTTGTGTAATTCAGTTTAAAGTTTTTCTTCCATATAAGAAGGCAAACTCTATAAGGTTAGAGGCCACTGTCTCTTTTATTAACCTCTGTATGTCAATATTTAGAACACTGAATGTCACATATTAAGTTATAATACCTGTTTGTTGCTTGAATGAATTAATAAAATATGGTGTTGGATTTTTCAAGTTATCTTCCAATTTTTTTGGCCCTTTTAACAATCTAATTTTTAATGGAAATGTTGCCAGGAAAAAATGGGCTCTTGCAGTGTCCCAATATAAGAATTTCAAGGGCACACACATGGGAGAATTTTAAGCATAGTGGCAAGATTTATTGGTGTGAAAAGAAATAATATGCTTTTGGGGATGTAGAGAGGAGGAAGGCTCTAGTAGCAACTGCCCCATAGTTCTTACTAGTCCTCCATACATTTTCTTGGTTTCAGGAGCAAGCAGGCTGTCTTTCAAACTATCCAAGCTGGTTTACCTGGGGCTGTGCTGGTTCCTCCCACTATCCAATTCCTTTCCCAGATATTCTGGAGTTTTGTGCCTTTATCTTATCAGATCTCTTATAGATTTTCCCAGGACAGACTCCTTCTCTTTCATGGTTGCCATTTGGGCTTTGACTGTGCATGTCTCAGATTTCTACTTCAGCCTCTGGCTCCTACTCTGCATGTGTTTCGTGCAAAGACCTCCCTCTGTGCCATCTTGGCTTCTATTGTGAATGTGCCTAGCAAAGGAATTTCCTCTTACAGTTCTATCCTCTCCCCACCCACCCCTGTAATCCAGGCTAACTGACCAGTTGTTCCCCAGGGAGATTGGAAAATTGGTTTTTCCTACCTGCTCAGGGATTCACTTCCTTTGGTGGAGGATGTGGTTGTCCTCTGGGGTGTGTGTGAAGCTATAACTTCCTAGTTAATCAGGCTCAGCTAGTTTAGCTTTCTTCTTTTTTGTTAATACCAAACTAGCTACCTATGCTAACAGGAATTAACTTTCTTATATAAATAAAAGCTCTTAGTTATTTTATTTTATATTTCATTTATGTATTATTATTTTTATTTGTAACTGACCATCCATAGAAGGGAGGATTAATAGTGGACATTTATATGGACAACATCATAGGTTTGGCAGAGACTGGATTTAACTAGTATATCTGGTGGGCAATACTTTTTGTCATATGCTATGTATATAACATAATTCATATGTGATACAAAAGAACCTAATCCTCAGCTACAAAGGACATTCAGACCATCTGGTTAACTTTTTGTTGCTTTAGATAATTTTGGACCATCTAGTTAGAGCAGTTCTTTGAAGTCCTTCCTTGAAGAGAAAAATTATGGTTTCCTCCTACAAATTATTTTCTCTTATAAAATATTCTTATATCTATGCCCGGCTGGTGTAGCTCAGTGGATTGAGCGTGGGCTGGGAACCAGAGGGTCCCAGTTCGATTCCCAGTTGGGGCACATGCCTGGGTTGCGGGCCAGGTCCCCAGTGAGGGCCATGTGAGAGGCAACCATACGTTGCTCTTTCTCCCTCCCTTCTCCTCTCTCTGAAAATAAATAAATAAAAATCTTTAAAAAAATATTCTTATATCTAATCTAAATATTTGTATTTAGAAGAGCTAGAATGGGGCTAATCACAACCCTCTGAATTTATGTTCTCTGAATTATGATTATGAAGCCAACGGATTAATTTCCTTTTGGGGCTCCTGAAGTGACTCTGAAAATAATTCCCCAAAGCAGAATTCTAAAATGGTGTCTTAATGATACAAGTTGCATTAAGTTGCTTTGAAAGAAGAAAAATTGTCATTTAAATGCGCATACTCACATGCTTCTTAGAAAACACTGGTTTCTAATTCTTTTCCCACGGAATTCTTATATGGTCACATGCAAGCTAGTGACTGGGATACACATAGGCCACATGGTAGAGCCTATTGCTCCTGGGCTACAAACATGTACAGTGTGTTACTATGCTGAATATTGTAGGCAATGGTAATACAATGTTAAGTATTTGTGTATCTAAACATATTAAACATGGAAAATGTACAGTGAAAATACAGTATAAAAGATAAAAATGGTACTAGATGGCTATGGTACCACTAGGCAATGGAAATGTTTCAGCTCCATTATGATGTTATGGGACCACCATTGTATATGCGGTTCGCCATTGACCAAAGGTCGCTGTGTGGCACATGGCTGTAGACTCGACAAGATAAAACAGGCTGGGAAATAGGAACTCTTGGTGACAAAAATAATCAGTCTTTCAGATTTGTTAGGTCCTATGGTGTTGACCAAATTTCTTTCAAAGCAATGTATCATGAAGATATGATTGGTTACACTTTCTTATTTTAAGATATTGACTATATGATGCTGCTAGGCAGCTTCCTTTTTCACGTAGATTAGTTTGATTCTACCAATCCTATTCCAAGAAAATCGCCTAATGCATTTGGTACCCATTTACTTGCCTTATGGATTGCATTTGTGGGTGATA
Source organism: Micronycteris hirsuta (assembly GCA_004026765.1). Classification (NCBI taxonomy): domain Eukaryota; kingdom Metazoa; phylum Chordata; class Mammalia; order Chiroptera; family Phyllostomidae; genus Micronycteris; species Micronycteris hirsuta. The sequence continues at coordinate 22,785 of PVJI01017922.1, forward strand.
GTCTATTAAATTACTCTGCAGATTGGATTCAGGCCAGTGGTTAAAATATTTCTATTAGACTCCAACAGCATACGTGTATTTCTTACAAATTCACATCACTCTCTTATCTTTCACAGTGTTTCATTCTGTCAGAGGAGGTTGAATTGTGTGCACACTCAATTTCACAGGTGAACAGCAGCTAGCAGTCTTTCTGGGCCGAGTGTTTGGGAAGACAGAGCAGCGTTCCCAGAATCCGTGTAAGCGCTCGTGTGCCAGCGGCACACTAACCCAAAAACTACATCTTACTTAATGAAGTTTCAAATAAGAAATGTCATCCTATTTTAATTTAATTATTGAAGACCTTGAAGGGTTCATTTTTAGAAGTCAATGTTAAGATTATTTTGTGTGGTCACTTAGTTCGTGTCTTACAATGACCTCTTTGAAAAGTGAACATACCTTTCTCTCTCTCTTATTTACACTAAATATATCTCTCCCTGCTCCATGATAGAGAATGTGTTATTTTTCTGAGAATCAAGGCATAGCTATAGGTTCAAGGAATAGATTTATTTAGAAGTTACATATCCAACTCCGATCATGTTATCTTTTATTTTTTAATTGACTAAAAACCATGCTCTTTTCTATTATGGGAGATGTTTGATAGTAACAGTAAGATGACCACTTTCTTTTGTTATTAATTGGCAAACAGTGTTTGACCTTGAGACTTCTCATGTTCTAATACTGAAGTGGTTCTGTTTAATTTGGGCAGTGATCCCAGGGTATTATAGAGATGTAATCACCAAGTTTGCAGAAGATTCGAAGTTAGTACTATACATCATTAAATTGTGGTTATGAAAGAGGACCTCAAGGAGGCAATGAAGGTAGTGGGAACCCGAGAACAACAGTGAATGATGTACCACAGATGTCTTCTTCTTCATTTGGCAGGTGTTGACTTCCTTTGGCATGTTGATTTTTGCTTAGAAGGCAATTTCTGACTATCCTAAAATAACCTTGCAATTTTTCAAGGAATGAGAGCAACAGTAGTTTGTTACATCTGTATCCCTTTATTATTTCAATTCAGTGGATATCTATTTTGAACATATACTATGATTGAGTGTCTTTGCAGCATTCAAAGTTAAGGATGACCCTTAGGATCAAAGGATGAAGTAATATGAGAATAAATATTTTGACTCTCCAATGTATGTGCAACTATCTTCTAGAAACTTTGACATGTACACAACCCCCAATCCTTACAATCACCTGGAAAAATAAATATTCACTTTGCTGAGACTCAAATTACTTTCTGAGAGCTTTGAGGATTTTAAGTAAATGTCAGAGGCAGGATTCCAATCCGGATGTACGAGTCTCTACCTTCCTTCACTTTTGACTACCCTAGTGAGGAAGAGCATAACTATTATGCTGTGAGATCACAGAGATTCAGTATGGTGATATCCAGCAAAGTTTGTAAAGAAAGTAACATTATATCTGGGCTTGAAGTATTACTAAACTTTTAGGCACTAGAAAGGGTTAAAAGAAGATTCAGGGCGAAGGAACATGATGATCAAAGATTTGGAAGTGTGAAGTGCTGTGGTGTGTTTCCGGAATGGCAAGCTACCCGATGTACACGAAGCAACGTGGCGAGGCTTCCACTCAGGGAACGCCTCGAGTGTCATGACAGGGAGTTGCAACGCTGCCCTGTAGGTGATGCAGCCGAACAAGGGAGGAACCATGGCGATGGGCTGGTTTTGTGTGGGATGTGTCCTTCAATGCATTAGCCTGGATTCTTCTCTTTCCTGGGCTCACAGGCTTGGAGATCAAGGAGAAAAACCACATAAATTCTCTTTGTAGTTCAACTTCATTAATAAATTGCCTGAAGGCAGATGTCTTAAGGTGAATGAAAAATGAAGACATTGATCTTAATTTATCAGAGGCAGCATTTTTTTTTGGCAGCAGTACATTTTAAGCATTTTTTAAACAATAATTCAAGAGACTTATTTTGTAACTTTGAATTGGTAAAAATTCTCTAATTTTCTTTCAGGGAAGTCTGAAAAAAATTTTTTTCCTATTTCTTGGGGATAAGGGGATTCAGTATTACTTCACAAACATTATTTTTTAAAGTAAATTTTATTTAACTTGCTTTATAGGTCTATTTTAAAATAGGCTTTTTTTCTGGGTTTAACCCCCAAAACATGTGTAAATTTTGCTTTGTTCTACCCAGAATCAAACCTAATTTATATCCATCTTAGATCAAATCTAATTTATATCAGATTAATTGTATTAGCCTTGACAGTTTCCAGTATTCACTAGTCTTTTAAGAAATGTTTTTGTCTATCAGTCTAATTTAAGCCATGCCTCTTTGACAGAATCAACTTTCAGGTTTTATCATAGAAGTAGAGTTGGCTATGAAATGAGTACACAAAATTAAAAGTAGTAGATGATATGTGAGGTCTGTTCAGAAGGTATCCAACCATGTAACAGGAATAACGGAGACATTTATTGAATAAGATACAAGATACAAGAAACATTGCATGTGGGGCAATGATGCTTCAGTCACCTTCAAAGTAGGCACCTTGGGACCTCACACAGTTCTCCCAATTGGCATCAGCTGCCCCACTGTATTTTCCTGAATCTCATCAATGGTCTGAAATCTCTTCCCTTTCAAAGGTAATTTTAGTTTTGGGAAAAGCCAGAAGATGTGGGGCACCAAATCTGGGCTGTAGAGGACTGAGTCACCTGGGTGATTTGATGTTTCACCAAAAAGCTCTGCATGAGATGTGATGCATGAGTGGGCACGTTGTTGTGATAAAGCTGCCAATCGCCAGGTGCCCGTAGCTGTGAATATGTTCAATGGAGGGATGTTCAAGTGTAATACAAAATTTGATGCAGATTCTTTGCTCTACTTGCTCAGTGACTTTGAAGACAATGATTACACAGTACACATGCTCACTCAGTGGCATCTACCACCCTTGCTGATTAGTACAGTGAAGTCATCATTGTTCACACATGCACATTCCAGTTCACTCTCCTTGGCTGCCAGGTTATATCGATGTCATGAAAATCATTCTCATTATATTAACAATGGCTGAACTTTTATTCAGAGAGAACTCATTTTATGCTATCATTCTAAATGTTTTACATGTATTATCTTAACTAATGCTTACACTAACTATACAGCTGCTATCAGTATCATGATATAAACGGAGGTGCAAACTTAGGCACAGTTCAACTAGGTTCCCTCCAAAGATAACTCAGTAAGTGTGCGGAAGGTAAATCTCCTGCCTTTGAAGAAGAATGTACTTGACTATTTCTACAGAAATGACCAATCCTCAAAGAGCAAAATTTATTCTGAAGAATGGTTTTCCTATCTCTTTCAAGGGAACCATTTACCATTACCTTGGAAAGATTGGCATGCTTTTAACAGCAATAATTTCATAAGTCCTTAGTATTTATGTTAGAATAATTTATGGATGCCATGCCAAGGGGCTAAAACCAGGATATCTCAAATTTATATTTTTCATTAAAATGTTGGCTGAGGTATCATTTCTCACACCTTGAGTTACATTACTCAATGTAGTATCCTCAATGTCTTTTGCTCCATAAGAACTCACCACAGAGTTTTCTCTTTTAGAGCATCAAAGCACAGCACCGCACCTTAGGTTTGATTAATGTAGTGTAATGTAGAATAAAAAAACTGCATTGAGATTTCTGTGACCTGATTTCTCATCTGGGCTCTGCTGTAATAATCATGTGCAAGTACTTTGCCTCCCTGGGCCTTAGTTTAGTCATCTGTAAAATGAGGGGGTTGATTAGAGTTCTCTATGGCCTATCTCCAGCTCTGCCATGCAATGATTCCATGACTCCTCTTCTTAAACAAAGCAAAAGCCAGTGAAAGATTAGAAGAGGTTTGTCTTCCATAACTTTCCACTCATTTAAGTAAGATTTAAATTGCAATGAAAGTATCAGTTCAATAACATTTTATTTAGAATATTTTAGTTCTGTCAGTTTTTTGAGGGAGTAAACTAGATTAAGACTTTAACTGATGGATTTGCTTCTTAAATGATTTTTATATAAAATCCCCTTTTCATAGTAGATTAACAGGCACTCACGAAAAATAATCAATTTATTCTTTTATTTATTGAGTAGATAAGGCACAACAATAGGTACTAAATTATAGCAGGATGAATCAGGCATCTTATAAATGAATAACAACTTCCAGTTATTGGGTACCACTGCCATGCCTGTTATTTTGCAGAATTGCATGACTGATTCTTAGCAACATCTTGCACATTTGACCTTAGAGAACAAATGAGTAAACTGAGATTATAAAGTTTGTAAATGTCAAGTTGAAAGTAGAACCCTTGTCTGTCTCTAAACCTTGTGCTCTGTTTATTACAACATTCCAGCCCTCCTATCTGAAGGTCACTTTCCCCTGTTCTACTACCAGGGACCCTAAGAAGTCATTGAAAGATTCAGCCTAATTACTATAATGTACCTTTACAGTTCTTAAGGAATAATTTAAAAGCAAGGTTACCGAAACAGCTAAATAAAGGTTATGGAGTTGTATTTTAGGTTGAAGGAGAGATCAATCAAGGAGAATCTGTCATTCATTTCTGGACAGCTGGCTTCACGAATTCCTCCCACTCACCTCGGTGTGAGTCCATCTGTGTCTGTTGAGATGACTGTTTTAAATCTCCCATTTTCCAGGTCAACTGTTATATCACAATCAAAAGGAAGTTGTCTGGCTCCATAATGCGATTTAGCAGAAAGCAGCATGCGATATTCTGTGAGCCACATATGGTTCGAGGGCTGGAGGATGAATATCACTGTGAGATTCGGGATCCAATGACACTGGAAAAAATCTGTTTTTCTCAATTTTGTGTGTTTGCAAAGATTAGAACAAGAATGTTTGGTTTCTGAAATGGCTATATAAAAGTGATTGCCTGATGTTCTCCAACTCAACCGAATCATGAAACAAAAATGAAAAAGCTCATAAATAAAACAATTTCATAAATTGCACCTATGAAGAAATTGGTACCTAAAGGAAAGGACTCAATTCCCATTACTTAAATTAGCTCTTAATGTAACTTTAATACACATCGTTTCCAGTGATATCATTGAGTAGTCTGCTTGAATACATATCAGATATAAAGTACTCCTTTCTTATTATTCTGATTACATAATTCCCATAACAGTAATAAAATTAAATGCACTAACCAGTTTTTTTTTTCCTATTGGAAAATATTGCTTGAATGAGGGAAATAATGTAGTAACTTAGTTTTAGACAGGAAGTGATCATTTTGTTTAGAATTGTCATAAATCCATGCCAGCTGCATATGATATTCTGAATTTTGGTCAAAAGGGAATACTTACGCCATGTAACTGAGACTCAGGCTCTTACGAGATGAAACTACTTGTATGGAAGACCCTGGGGAGCAGAGCGGCGTTCCAACCGAGCAGCACCGTTCTCCTCGTCGGAGATGAGAAACAGTCAGAGAAGGGCTAAACCTCGGGCTGCCCAGCTACATTTTTTATATCGTTTTGGGGAAAAAAATCTCATTTACTCTGTTGGTATTCTGACTTGCTATTTAAGAAGTAGTTTTGCACTATGAACCCTAATTAAACCAATAAAGCTATCAATAAAAATGTATGTAATATACAGCTTTCTGGTAAAGTTGTTCAAAACAAACAAACAAACAAACAAACCTCTGAAAGCAGAAATTATCACCAGCTAGGAAAACATACAAGAAAGTCTATGAACAGTTACCAAACATTTCTCCCTTAGCCCTTTCAGGAGTAATTTTTCAAAATTCCCCCACTTTCTCGCATTATTGGGCTAAGAGAACAAACATGCTATCGTCCTGTTCACTGAGAGATTAATTACATAACAGGGAGCAGGTTGCTGGTCAGGATACAATGCATTTCTTTCTGGCCTATTGCTTTATTTACTTCAGATCCTTTATATTGGAGAAGATTGCTATGCTGTAAAGTAGATTTAAGCAGTTAAGATGACTGAGGCTGCTTAATCAGACTAGGACAGGTTTAGGGACATTATCTTTTCTCCCAGCTGAAATCTGGATTATTGGACATAGCCAGTACTTTCTCATTATATAATTAGAATGCCTACAGATCCTTATCTTGCTCTCCATATTCTAATTTCAAGCTGACATCTTTTCAAAACCTTTTAGCCATTTTAAGCCTTTATAGTCAAAAGAAAACCCCAGATATTATTTCACAGGGAAAAAACAAACAAACAAACAGAGATATCCAGCGAGAGGATCCTCAGCTTCCTAATCCACACCCTGCAGTCACTTTCATTTGGTCCTGGGAACGAGGTGCGCTTCTGACCACATCCTCTTCTCCTGGAATCTGCTCTGGCAGCTACAGGCTTGCCACCCAGGGTCTTCCTCTGCTCCAGCTCCAGCTTTTCTCTCTATATTGTCTTTCCTCTTTACCGTGTTCAGATAATTCATATGGTATAGTCACATGTTCCCAAGCCACATGCAGAGAGGAAAAATAAGAAAAGGAAAGGTCTTTTCTTTAATTCTAGATTCCTCTCTAGCTAAGCCCTTTTCTCTTCTCTTTTTCCCCAACCAAGTCGTTTAATGAATTGTCTGAACTGACTGTCCCTATTTTATCTGTCCTTATTACTTCACTAAGGTCTGATGCAGCAAGGTGCAGAGATGTTAAATATCCAGTTTGATAGGTGTTGACTAATATACACACCCTGGCAGCCACCACTCCTTTCAAAGTGTAGAACATTTCCAACACCCCTAAAAGCTTCTTCACGCACTTCCTCAGTAAATCTCTGCCCGGCCTTTCTCTACAATCGCTAGTCTGCTTTCTTTAACTGTAGATCATACATTTCTGCCTTTTTTTCCTTCAATTTTTAAAACAATATAAAAACTATTTTGCTTTCTGAAAAACCATTTGAAATTAAATTGTCAACCTTGTTACCCCATCAAATTTGAATAATTTAGTGTGTTTTTCCTCCAGCAAAGGCATTTTCTAACAGGATCGCAGTGCAGCCATCAGAATTAGGACATTCGAATTACAGCATCGCTAACACCTAATTTTCTGGATCTATCCCAGTTTTACCCATAAATGTTCATTATAGCAAAAGGATCCAGTTCAGAATCACACTTTGAATTTAATTATGTGTCTCTTTAGCCTCTTTTCATCTGGAACTGTTCTTTAGTCTTCCCTTGACTTTCTATATTTTGCCATCTTTCCAAAGGACAGGATAATTATTTTATAAAATGTTTCTCAATTTGTTCTGGCATTTCCTCATGAGGAGATTCAAGTCAGGCATGTTAGGATCATCGCATGAGATTCTGTGATCGCGTTGCTTCCCATCAGAGGCTCATGACATTAGCATGTCCCATTATTGATGATGTTCACATTGTTCATTGGATTAATGTGCTAACTTCCACTATAAATTATTCTCGTTCCCTTTGTAATTAATGCATATTTTGTGAGGAGGTAATTTGAGTCAATGTAAATACCCCATTCTTCATCAAACTTTCAAATTATATATTTCTTCATATCTGAATGAACTCGGGTTTTCCATTTAGTTAATGGACTAAAATATTTTATTTTAATGTTTATATCAGCAGAGGCTTGTCCAGTGACAGCTGCTTCAGGCTGGCTTTGCCTTTTTGACATGTCTCCATTATTCTTTAATACTTTCTGCTATATAACGGAAGATCCAGAATGGCCTTTTACTGCCCCAGGTCTGGAATCAAACATATCTCCAGGAGCCCTGATTCCTTTTAGAGGAAGATATGATTTAGTAAGCAAGATCTGGTTGTGCTCACAGCTATTAGTGTCTGAGTACTTCCAGTTTCCCCCGGAGCGAAGAGCTGGGGAGTACATGCAGGTGTACACACGCAGTGCCTTTGTATTTGTATTTCTGTACTTTGAAAACCAGGACTGCACACTGAAGCTCCCAATCCTATCTGACACTGCAAGATCTATTCTAGTTTTCTCCTTTTCCTCCTTTCTCTGATAGTGAGATATGGGCTTCTGTTATTCTTAACTGTTTTGCTTATTTGATGAATTCTCCTCTATGTAATCAATCTCATGCTTGGCTCATCCTTCTTCCCACATGGGAATCTTCCTAATGCCACTCACACTCAACCTGTGACCCACTGCCACTGCCATGCCCTCTTCACCCCACGAGGGCTCTGTCGCCCCACTCAAGGCACCCCCTCCACCTGCATAGTCCTCCTTCTTACCCCACTTGAGCTCTGTTATTCTGTAGTGAATGATGTCACCCCTCCTGCACCGACGCTTTCTTTACTCTGCTTATGCTCTGACCCCTACGCCAGGCCTCTCTGCTGGGTGAGGTACTACTTTACTTTGCCAGGGCACCAAAAATCCACGATGGGCCATCTTCTCCAACCCACCAACCTGGATGTTATTTTTTTCCCAGTTGAGCTTTGATACTCTGCACCTCTGTTCCCTGCACCCTGCACTGTGGCTGCCTTTCCGTCACTTTCCTTAGTCCACATGGGCTCTGGCACACTGTGCCAGGCCACTGCCATCTACCCTCACCAAAGCTGTAGACTGACACTTACCTTGCTTGGCCAGAACACAACACAAGTTTATAGATTAATTTGTTAAGAAATGAGAGAGAAATATTATGAACTTAATTGTGCCCCCACAGCATTCATAGGTTGAAGTTTGAACCTTCAATTTGATTGAATGTGGAGTGTGGGCTTTTATGGAAATAAAGTTAAATCAGATCATAGGGTGGGGCCCCAGTCCAATAGGACTGGTGACATTATAAGAGGAATAGACACACAGGACGCACATATAGAGAAATAGGGCCATATGTAGACACAGTAAGAAGCTAGCCTTCTACAAACAAAGGAAAGAAGCCTCACAAGAAATCAAACCTGCTAACACCTTGGCCTTGGACTTCCAGCCTCTTGAACTGTGAAAAATGGACTTTCTTTGTTTCAACCACCCAGGTTGTGCTATTTCATTTGGGCAGCACTAGCAGACTAATGCAGGAAGAGAAAAGGGAGAAAGGAGGAAAAATGAGCTTCCTCCATTTTTTATTTCATGCTGTAAGCTGTTCCAGTCTTCATGGTCTCACAGAGAAGAGGTTTTCATAAGGTTATTGATAGTTTTCAAATCTAAATGCAGAATTTTAATGGAAATTACTATAATGCTTAACTCTTTCAGCTGCTTTTCTTTTCAAAATTATTAATTTATTTATTGTTTTCCCTCCTTTCATTTTCTAAAAAACGTTTATAAATTTTTTTTGCTCTATTGAGATATAATTAATGTGTAATGTGTAAATTTAAGGTGTAACAATGTGTTGATTTGATATACTCATGTATTGCAAAATGATTACCATCCTAAGTGAGCTAACACCCAAAGAGCTAACACCCATGAGAAAGGAGAAAACCCGGTGCTTTGGGCAACAAGGGGGGACCTTGAGGGCCTTACACCAAGTGAAATAAGTCAGAGAAAGACAAATACTCTATGACCTCACATATGCAGTATAAGAATGCTCTCTCCTTACATCCAGGGCTCTATTTGTCACTTTGGCATCAAATACACCAGTCCTTTAAGAAGCATGTCTCCTTCCTTACCTTTGTCTCCTGTAAAACCAACATTTTGTGGCAGAGTAAGGAGATTCTTTTAAATGTATCACATCATTGTGGCTAGTAGGCATTAAAAATATACATTAAAGGTGTTAAAAAAAATTAAAAAGAGAGATCCTGGATCTCATAAGAAAGCTTTGTCACTCAGAACTCTTTTATTCCTGTAATAAATCCCTTCAAATCCAGAGGTACATTTATGTATGTATGTATGTATGTATGTATTTATTTATTTTTGCGTGAAGGCCTTTTCTCATCAACTAGGGCCATTGTGTGGGCTTCCGAACTTCCTCCTCGTGGACTCTGACAGTGCCTTGTGGTGTCAGCGCACACAGTGGACATGCTCTCTCATCTCTGGTGCTCTTTGTAGTGACTGCTGCAGGGGAGCTGGAAGTAACGGTTGCTAACAGAGGTAGACTCTTAATTACCCAAGGAGCTTCAACAAGTGAGACTTAGCAGCATCTCCCTTGAAAACTGTCTAATTAGAAGTACTGATCTGTCTGCTGGCAAGTCAGGGACCCCATGTGCTTCTGCTAGGCTACGCTTTTAAAGACACATGGGTCTGAGGCTAAGTCCTGTCAGGAGAAGGCTTTTATCTCTCTCAGAACAAAGGAGTATCCTAAACAGCATCACCCAGAGCAGTTCACTCATCCAGGCAGTGGGCTTTTTCATGTAGATATTTCACAGTCCCTTAACTTTAAGAGGGTTAAATAAGTTACTTCACATATATATATTTTTTTTCTTTTTTTCCCTCTTATTCCTGCTTCCCCTCTTTAGTTCAATTAGTGACACCAACATTTAACCAGTCGCCCAAATTTAGGAATCCTATTATCTTTATTTCTTCCATATCCAGTCTGTAATTATGTCTTATTGATTTTATCTCCATAATGTATGTTCTATCAGTCAACTACCCTCTACCCTCACTGTTAGTACCCTTAGATAAGACCCCTATTCATTCTCAGTTGGTTACTGAAGGGCTTTATAACTGTTTTCTCTCTTCAGAGAGCTCATTATCTATTGGAAAAAAGCCATTATTAGCCTAGTTGATGGGTTTCAATATAAGTATACTGTTGGAGGTAGAAAATGACCCTTGTTAGCTCCAGAACCTGACATGTTCTGCCATCCTCAGCATCACTGTAACGTAGCAGCTGGACATTACAGAATTGAAAAAAAAAAAAAGAAGAAGAATGGCCACCATTAATAAATCAATAAACAAGTGCTGGCAAAGTTGTAGGAAAAAGGGAACTCCAGTGCACTCTTGGTGGGAATGCAGACTGGTGAAGCCACTGTGGAAAACAGTATGGAATTTCCTCAGAAACCTAAAAAATGGAACTGCCTTTCAATCCAGTGATCCCACTGCTGAGACTATACCCTAAGAATCCTGAGTCACCAATTCAAAAGAACCTATGCACCCCAATGTTCATAGCAGTGCTATTTACAATAGCCAAGTGCTGGAAGCAACCTAAGTGCCCATCAGTAAATGAGTGGATCAAAAACTATGGCACATTTACACAACAGAATACTAGGCAGCAGAAAGAAAGAAGGAACTCCTACCCTTTGTGACAGCATGGATGGAACTGGAGAGCATTATGCTAAGTGAAATAAGCTAGATGGTGAAAGGCAAATACCATATGATCTCACCTATAGGTAGAACCTAATCAACAAAACAAACAAATGAGCAAAATATAACCAGAGACTTGGAAATAAAGAACAAACTGACAGGGACCAGAGGGGAGGGGGGATGGGGATAACGGGGGAAAGAAGGGGAAGGGGCAAGCAAAGGAACATGAATAGAGGACTCATGGGCACGGACAATGGGGAAGATTGACTCTGGGAGTGGGAGGGGGCAGGGTTGGGGTGAGCAAGGGGAAAAAAGAGAGGACAACTGTAACTGAACAACAATGAATTTTAAAACAAGAGAATATATATTAATATAGCTCTTACCATTCATTTTAAGTGGCAATGTGACTGGCCATGGGATTCCCAGATTAAACATTATTTCTGGGTTAGTCTTTGAAGGGTTAGTCTTCAGATGAGACTAACGTTTGAAATGGTAGACTTAATAAAGTCGATGGCCCTCTTCAATTTGGGTCGGCGTCATCCAATGCATTGAGGGCCTGAACAGAACAAAAAGCAGAGGAAGGA